>VYYJ01001158.1:0-35341 GCA_021029165.1 Cyphoderus albinus | reverse complement strand
GTTTTATGAATTGAACGGTCCCACCAAAAATTTTAGCGGCGAGGTCCCTCACTGTCATTGGCTGAATTTTTTTTCAAAATGCGCAGGCTCACTCAATTCTTACTTTACAACAAACAATAAATAGGTACATATATTCGCACTAGCGGACACATTACTTTACGATTACGTACACACACATTCAGCAGACGCACACAAATTCAGACATTTTTTTCTCTCTCTCCTCTCTCATCGCCTTCACTTCATCTCTTCATCAGTAGTAACATAACAACTTTGGTCGTGCCAGTGCAATAACTATAGATGCAACCGTGTTGTAGCATATTTTTTGAGGAGGCACCAGTAGCGAAGCAAAAGCAGTCTCATCAGAGAAGGGCAAAAGAGGAGTGAGTGAGAGCAAAGAAGAAGCACAAATCTATTCCATTTAGCTTTTTGTTGGAATTGCTCTTTTTGCTGATGATGTTCACTTCACATCATCGTGGTCCATATCTTCATCAGCAGGAGTCAGGAGAAGCTGCGTTGTTGCATTGCAAAAGTTGTTAGTTTGTTGGCAGTTGTTTGTTGAAGGAGAGCTGAAGAGTGAGAACGCGAAAGTGGTAGCATCCATCATGCAAGTCGGAGTCGCATAGCGTAACTTCCAAAAAACGCCAAGATTCATCATTACGATTACTTGATTGTGTCTTATATAATTTTTAAGGTCCGGAGTTATGGGCTGAAAAGTTCATAGATGGTGATAGTGATGTTCATTTTATTGTAATATTATTCAATGCATGATTTTTTCGCAAAGAAATTAACTTTTGGAGAGCTTCTCTGCAACGTAATGTGATCTCGTTTGGATGGAGTCCGTAAATATGAAATAAAATCAATATCATTTGGAAACACGTGGAATTTGAACATTAATGCTGAATGCGGCACAGGAACCTCAAAAAGTTTACATAATATCTAATTCGTGGAATTTGGACGATTAATTACATTGATTGATTACGTTGATAGTAATAATTAAATTCAAAAGTAACATTAGAAAGTTCATTGTTTTTGAAAGGTTGCAAACTTGTAAACTAAAGTGTAAGCAACATGAAGCAATAAATGTTCCATTCTCTCTGTGGAGTTAAAATTCACTTCTCTTTTGTGCATTTATCAGTCAGAGCGTTTGGTGACCAAACTTTGGTCTTCTGTTAAGTGACAGGAGCGGCAACGGAAATGCATAATTTAGCATTGCGGCTGCTTCTCCTGCCATTGGTTGTGTTTGTTGTTTGGACGTGAATCGAGTGAGCTGTACAAGTTGTAACAAGTCATCTTCCCTGTCATTGTTGCATTGCATCCACCTTGTCCGTCCTTCAGTTTTTGCTATGTCAAAGTTATGTTTGCGAGTTTGGAGTTACGACGGAGAAAGAATGAAATAAGAAAGTGCTCCAATGGAGAAATGAGAAAGCTCTCCACCTATAACAAAATCCTGTAAAAAAGTACCATCGAACAAGTTGGGTAGCTCAAAGACAACTGAGCTGCTTTAGCTGTCACAAGTACGACTTGTTTTCACTTATCACGTACGGTGTTCGCTGGTGGTGAAAATTTTGACTAGACGCCGATCGAAAAAGGCTCGTTTAGATTAATGCCTGGGTCTTGATAGCTTCAACAACAGAACGTTGTGGGGTCTCCTCTGACTTCTTCTCTGAGACGCCTTGATTGTGTTGGAATTCACACTATCGAAGAGTAATAAAGGTAAACTTTTCAAAAGAAGGATAATAAGCATGATTTATGACATAATAAATTATATTATTGCATTGTCTGTGCAAGCATTGGAAAACACTTTACACTTGATAAATTTGGAAACTTGAGCTTGTTTAGTTTGCTTAGTTTTGGGCCTATTATTGTCACTATAATAATCTTACAATAGAGTCGTGGAGTAATTAATTTTATGATTGTAGCTAATGCTTCCACCGCCTTTCTTGCATGCTTGCCAATAGTTTTAGTTGAGTAGCCACATTATTATTATTGCACCTCCTCGCGTTCGTCTTCAACTTCTCTGATTACCATTAATCATCACAATGTTTCAGATGTAAAGTATGTACATGTAATCAGTGTCTTGGTGCATTCTGTGCTGTATATGCGTGTAGGAGTGCTCACCGTCTCCTCTGAATATCAATAAACATTTAAATTAGAAAAGTTTGTAAAATTCTTGTCAATACAGAAATGCAAATTGTTGCATTTACCATGATCAACGACTTGCCATCACCGCCAAAATCATACCATATAGAAAGCGAGTGATAAGCACACAAAAAGCATTTTACACGCGTCACCAGTCTAAAAAAGAAGCGATCTTTAACATTGTATACAAAAAGTGCAATAATTTGCAACCTACATGTAGACAGGTATGCAACCTCTCTGCCATTATATTGCTTCTCTCAAAACCCCTTTCTTGAGTCAACCTAATTATGAATCCAGCCAGCCAGACAAAAGACAGTAACTCTCCACAGCAGACACAAATGAACCGACGAGAAAAAAAGCCTTCCTGTTGTTATTATCACCACTGTCTGCGCGAAATTTGACCATGATTGGGTTTGGCCTTTTTGGCGATGCGAGTTGCATATTATTATAAAGTCTGTAAGTTTGCATGTTAACAACAATAATTGTGCAACGATAATCTCCGCTTGACTCTGCCATTTGATTCAGCATAACAGGTAGGAATTCCATAAAACTTGTTAAAAGTAATAATACGTTTTCTCTTAATTTCGCATCTCTTGCATTAGTGATTTAGTAGAGACGAGAATAGGTTTGTTGTAACAAACGATTTTCCCTAATAAAATAAACGATTCGTACTACGAATTTTGTAGAGGTTGTGCTGTTTTGTTACTACCTCTATTCTCCATTCACTGCCAGGCCAGACAGACATGACTTTTGTTACCTTTTTGTTCTCTCTTTCTCTCGCTACCTATGTATCCGCTTTGTTATTATCTCCAATGTTGACTCCTTGCTCTTTTGGACGACTTGCATGCATCTCATTTTTATCTGAAAACGTCCAATGAGACGAGTAGAATGGCAATAGTAGCGAAAAGCAACTTTTTTAGCTGCTTGATTCTTCTAGACTGCCACTTATAGCCTCTGAGCAGCAGAACTAGTCCTGGTTCAAGTGTAAAGTGAAATACATCTTTGATCTTGTCTGAAGGTGTATATGAAGAGACTAATGTTGCATAACAAAAAAGTAGATATTTGCGTGGTTGGTTCTTAGTTATTTATAATATGTCTATGTGCACTCTCTTTTCTGCATCATCTATGCACAAAAGTAATGCAGCAGGCACAATTTTTTTTCTTCTCAATTCTGCCGAGCGACAGTGATGCTGAAATTGCATTGGTAAAAAAAATATCACGTTGTTGTAGGGCTGCGGCTGGTTGGTTGGTAGTCAGTCTGAATTTGTAAATATATTTTATACGATGATGGCATAGAGAGACGACAGGGAATGTCTGGGATCTGGCCGTGTAATTAATTCACCTTGTGCTCCGCTGCTGCAAGAGGACAGATGAAGGAGAGTTTTTATGCTTGCATCTCTATCGGATCATTTTGTTGCGGTGAGTGCAAAGTAAAGAATGCAAATCGCTCACAGAATGAAAGAAAAAGTGGCAGACATTATTTTGTTACCAACCGGCTTGGCAAAATTTTAAAGTTTGACTTTTTGTGCTCCCACCACATTTCGTATGACATGACAAGCTTTAGATTTTAAACTGTTTCTTGATGATGTAAAGTGATGCAGATCACTTTCCAAATCGGATTGCGGAACTGGAAACTTGTAAATCCGGCTCAAATCCAGCCTTATGTATTTCTTAATCACTCAAAAACCAAACAAACTCTCTACAAAACCTCGTATCGAAACCACAGTCACAAATTCAATTTAGCAGTGACAAAGTGTAATTTTCTGGAGTAATCTGAGGTTCTTTGTGCATGTGCATTTCTTTTGAAAAAGGTTGTTACGCCAAGTATTTACTAACATCAAAGTTATGAATGAAGCCTCTAATCTTTCCTTTTCTGCGCTGTCATCATTTCTTCATTACCTTGTCCTCTCTCCCATTTGCAAAATTGAATTCAAGTAGTATTGTGGCGAAAATGAGTTGTTTACACATACCGCAATTCCCATGTTGGTTGGTGGAACATTACAGAAATGGAACACATGTGGATAATGCCGCCAAACACTCCATGCCTAAGTAAGCAGGGAGCAAACGAATGTCTGAAAATAAAGGGAAAAGATGGCCATCTGCTGCACCTGGCTGGTGCATTCTCTCCTGTGCGGCCCCTCCATTCACCTCCCTGTAACTCTGGTGTATTTTAGTTTTCAAAGCAAAACTCCAATTGCAAACAAACAAGTTGATACCTAACTGTTTTTATCTTTCTAAGTAGGCACTGATGAACTCTGTGCGCCATATTTGATTTATTGCAAATCTTCAACAGCTTCGTGTACTCACATTGTTTCTTTCTTGAAATTGTGTTTCGGTTTATTCTGAGGGGTGTTACATGAAGATAAATCATCAACTGATGAAATTTCTAATTATAAATTGTTAAATTTAAGGGAAACAGGATTATGCAGTTTGCTCACGCTCGCAGTTTATACCTACTCACTGTGAAGTTGCAGGTGCCCATTATAGTTTTACAACTGAATGGGTGAGCCTAGCCAAGATTTTTATTTCAGCAATGTTAATGTACAGAGGGATTAACAAACGAAGAACACATTATGCACAATGCCCCCAGTGGCCCCAGTATTACTAATTAGAGTAATTAATTTAATTAAATACCTATAATTACAATAGGAGGTTATACTTTGTACCATTAATCGTGAACCACTGTGCATAGCATTCTCTGATAAAGAAGAAAAAAATTCATCAGCGTTCATCAGCGAACGTTTACGATGCATTTGTGTTTATCTAATATATTAATTATATTATTGTACCTGTGAGTGAATGCAATCACGGAAGGCAGACAGCTTAATGGGAAATCTAAGACACCCATTTCCCGGTAAATCTGTACAAGTAATACTTGCATTACCGTAGGTCATTGAGAGTTCGAATAATGCTTAGGTAGATAAAATAATACAGGTTGGGTGAATTAATTCCGTATTATTATACCCATTTGGTATAATAGTGCTCATTGGTTGTAGATGTAGTCGAGTTTATTACTTTCGTTTGGGAAGGATCCAATGTTGATTAGGTGTATGCATATAAATGTGACATTTATTGTCAGCGTTGTCTTGTAGAGTTGTATGGTATATGATTCCTGAACATATCGTCAAATTAATTCTTTTGTTACCTATCAAAATGCATTAACGCATTGGTTTGTCTGAATAATGTTATCATTATTATGTTCTCTGAGTAATGCCACCTGGCATAAAACGGTACGAGTGGCTGCGACCATGCATATTGATTAACATTAAAATAATTAAACATTACATCAATTTACACACTTGCCAATGAGAAAATACAGCGGTGTAAAATTCGAAGACTCTTTGCAAAGTATTGTAGTAGTGTGGATAAATACATAAATACTCCCAAATCACTTAGACCCAAAGATGCAGTTAAAATTAAATGACAGTTTCTCTGGTCTCTAAACTTGCTTAATCCATAAACTAGAACTTATTTTACACCAGTTTTAATGTTAAAAGTAATATACTTTTACTTACAGAGGCTTGTTGGACGATATAAGAAGAATTATATAACGCGCCATACAATTTTCTCAACATATTTAAGCCATCACAATACGTGAAGAATTAGTAACTTCGCAGAATCGCCGAAATTAACGTAGCTGACGACATAAGCTTCAACAAATTTAATTAAGGCACACGTACTAAAGGTAAATTGTTAATTTGTACGTTGCAATTTAGTACGACTGAAACATTGGTACGCATTCATTCTAAAGCGGTTGCAGAAACTACCGTACAATTAGACGCGCGGATTGGTTTTAGGCCAGTCCCACATGTACCCCATCAACAAATGACAGTTTAGGAAAGCAACCTATCAACTGTACGTTCTGGCTTAATTACAGCAATATAAATTTGTTTATTTTAAAAATTATGAAGGACTACTAAGGAATAATGACAAGACCTTGGAAGTGTTACAGTTATACCTACCACTTGTCCAGTTGTGGTATCGGCTGTCATTGTCATTAAACTGGAATGGCCCGTGAGCTTTAAAGAAAACAGATTTGATGACGATTCGCGTAAACAAATTAATATTCATACCCATTTGACATAATGTCCACGACGTTGCTCCTCCTGCAAAGGTGTTTAGAAGCCAGTAACATTTGAAAGTAGTCTTTTATTTAACCTACATACAGAAATCTAACCATATACATACTGGACCGGGACACGTAATACCAAGTATATTATTAAACCTATTGGTAATCACTGCATGCACGCCTCTTTATATGTATGGGGACAAGGTTACAATCAACCAACCGTTTCTCGCACATCTGTCACAAACAAATGTGTCTACGTTTGGTTTGGTTGGGTTTTATGTATCTACATGTCAGGAAGAGTTGATATTGGTCACTGAAAGTGGCTATTGTTCTAGGTTCTAGCTATATGTAAGGTGAAAGATGAAAGGAAAGTTTAAAGAGAGAAAGCAGCATATGCGGGAATTTTTCGCTAAAAATAATGCTTCTATTCAATACTAGATGTATGAAGTACCTAACTACTACACACTTACTCACCTCAATATGTTCCACATTGAACTTGCAGGTGAAGAGGGTTGTGCATTGTCTAGCTAATGTTTGTTTTGGAATTACGTAGTTTCTAAACTTATTGCTAAATTTGGACTCTATGAAAATGAAGCTTTGCTTGGATTATCGTGCAAGTATAAGTATATAACATTGGAAAGTAGGTATTTTTACAAAATGTTTAGGTGGACGGGCAGGATGTGCTTCGCTGAAAGGTTGACACTTGCCTTTGAGAAATAGACACATCTCACAGACGGCGTTGTCATAAGTGTTGAAACTCAAACTTAGTACTTTCTGAAACCAAAAAAGGACCGCTTTCGTTCCTTGATCAAACCAAAGGAAAGTTGGTCCGTGGAAATGAAATACCATTGCCAATAAACTAACTGAATGAATTCTGGTTTTGGCACCAACTAACTGACTGCTACTTTCACTGGCAGTGATGGCGTTGTTGTAATCGTTAGGCTGTCAGTGTTCAACGGTTATCATAGAGCTGACTGACACAGATAGAAAATAAACTGGAGATTTGATAAGCGTAAAATAGAATGAATGACAGCAGCATGCTCTTTTTAGACTGCACGAAAGTGGGGGAAAGTAAACAACTGTAATCTCTACACACCGTATATCACATACCGTACATTAATTTATTTAGCTCGATATTTGCGTGAAAATTGAAGCTATCGGTGTATCGGTCACTTCTTGTCGGTAAAAATGAAAGATGTATGGAGGAGGTTTGAAAGAGATGGAAAAGAGAAATGCGAAATGGTACATAATACTCAGAGTCAGTCAGAGTAAGAGTAGAAATTCAATTAAGCACATAATTTTTATAGTTTGTAATTTAATAATAATAATTGCTACGCAGAAGGAGATGTGGTAAAATGACGCCAGGCTCGTTGAACAGTACAGTACAAAACAGTAGTAGAAAACATTAAAATAATGTATTTATGTTCGACTTTGCACGTTTGGGGTTAAAGGATACTTTACAATTTGGATGAGGGACAAAATAAATTACGCTTTAAATAAATTACATGCATAATATAATAATGATTAGTGAAACGATTTAATGATAAAACCATCGTTGTGCGATGTCTTCATAGTATAGTAAGGTGAAAAAACAAACTGCAAACTCATCTGCTACTACGTAAAAGTTAAAATGACAAGAAATTCCACGAAAAATATTTATCACACCTCCGCTACAATAAGTCAAGATAATTTTTTATTTTCTTTGACTTCATATGTCACTCAGTAATAATAATTTTTAAACCTAATTTTTTGTTGCAGGATTATTAAACTGAGTATTTGAGCCCTATGCTGCGACAAACAAGGAAAGAATGAGCTCCCGTCACCAGTTTCATCTTCGATGGTAAGTCTACATCTATGTACATCTTATTCTAATTCTCCTCTGTCAAACTTTCATCACTTTCACCCTTACTCCTCGGTTGGAGGCATAAAAACAATTCGAATTGACTCTTTGGCTCATTTGATTTCTAGGAGTAACTACGGTCACAATCTAGCCAACTCGTTCATCAAGCTCTTTGAATCTGAAAGTCTCGCAGATGTGACGCTATTTTGTGACGGTAAGTGGGAACAAACATTTCAAACCATTACTTTTTACACTAAGTAGGTACATGAGCACCAAGAAAATCAAACATGTCGGATGCTTTATAGGTACTTACTACTAATACCTATGTCAAAACGTTTTGATAATAATATGCCATTTTAATGGATTTCTGACAGGTGAAAGCTACAGAGCACACAGAGTTGTGCTCGCAGCGAGTAGCGTCCACTTTCAAGAGCTTTTCGAACAATGCAATGGAGCACAGAATCTTGTCGTCATCCTCGATGGAACTGCGGCAGTCAATCTCAGGGCTTTACTGGAATTTATGTACAAAGGTGAAGTATATGTCGATGATGCCAACTTAAATACGTTCCTTCAAACCGCCAAAAGGCTTCAGGTTAGTAAAAATATAACATTAAAGTAATTTCTGTAAAAAACTACCTCGACTTTATCTAGACTTTGACAACCGATAAATATGCGCTAACAAATTGATGATCCTGTTTAGGTAAAAGGGTTATCACTGTCGCAGAGTGATCTGCATAGCATATCAAGCGATGTCACAGAGGACAGGGATAGGCAACCGGGGGACAAATTGCCACAGTTCTCAGCTTCGAGTAATATTATCTCGACTCAAGAGAATGCAGGGTCTCAAAATTCGGGGTCGTTGTTGGTGCCGCAACAAAACAACCAGCAACAACAGCAGCAGCAACAGCAACAGAACCAGTCATCCCAACAACAACAACAACAACAGGCCACCCTGAATAAAACAAACTCTGTCCAATCACCTACCTCATTTTCCTCGCCGTCTCCGTCCCCGACCCCACCAAACCCACCTGGACCATCAGCGGGTAAAATTGCATTATTTCTTTTTGGATAGATTTTCCATTCTATATTTCCATTCTATATGCAGTCAACAAGAATTTGTTCTTTTCTTCCTAAACAGGGATTTACACGGACGACAAGGTCAGGAAAAAGATACGCATTTCAGCATCGCCGCGTCATCAGAGCCCCGACGGATCCATTCCAGAAACAGTTGAGTATGGGGCACACCCACAACATCCTCCTAGGCCAGCTGCGCCTATTCCATCACCTTCTATCAATTCAAGAATCATTGACATGGAGCAGAGGTAAAAATGTGTTAATTGTTAACTTACAATAATTCATTTCTTTACTTCAGGGAACAAATTTCATGGAAATTTATTCAATACGCCGCAGACAAAACATGATGCCTGGCTTTCCAAACTTTGGACCGATGTATCCATCTCCTGGCCAAGGAAATCTAGGCCCGCCTCCTTCACCCTCACATTCTCAACAGCATCAGCAACAACAACAAACAATTGTGATCACTGAAAATCCAAACATTCGTAAAATTAGAAGCGCTAGCACAGAAAACACAATGCCAGAAGGTATGATTAAAAGTACTTTGTACTTACTGATTCGTGGTGATGTACATACAAATGATTCATTGTTTTTATTTAAATTTATCCAGATCTCAGTATCAAACTGGAAGGTAGAGAAGAGGAGATGACAGGTATGCAGCCTGGAAAACAGAGGTCATTTTCGATGGATTTATCACCGTCCGAAGCCCCTTTTGGAGGTTTAGGAGGTGGAGGTGGACCAGGTGGACCGCAGGGAATGTGGTCCCTTCCTTCTCCATCGTCGCTAACTGTTCAGCAACCTCCCACGCATGAAATCAGCCCGCAATCCACAGCAGATGGTAGGTTCAATGAAACGTTTTTCTCTCAAATAAACTTTCTCTTTCTTTCTTTCTTGCCCAACTAACGATGTGTCAATTGTTTAACAGGAAAAAAGCTGAAGTGTCCATTTTGCGAACGTCTGTACGGTTACGAGACTAACCTACGAGCTCACGTAATTTTTCAAAAAATAATGATAAATATTCGAAAAACCTGTTAATTAAATTATTAATAATTCTTTTTTTGATTTACCTTCCCACAGATAAGACAAAGGCATCAAGGAATACGGGTTCCATGCCCCTTTTGTACGGAAATATATTATATTTATTTTTTGTATAATGGATAATTAATAATTAATTTTAATTTGTATAATTTTTTCTCGCAATTAATAGGTACGAGAACTTTCACGAGAAACAACACTGGTAAGATTTTAAACACCGTTAAAGACCGTTAAAATCCTAAAAATTAAAAATTAGTAGGTTAGCTGGTAGTTGCAGCCCGGGCATTTCGACCGGGTAGCTAGCTCTTCGGAGATGATTGTGGCCCTTAAAAGAGCCGTTACTGTAGCTTTAAACCGTTAAAAACCGTTGAAATCCTAAAAATAAAAAATTAGTAGGTTAGGTGGTAGTTTCCCCCCGGTCATTTCGACCGGGGAGATAGCTCTTCGGAGACGTTTGTTCTAACTCTAACAATTTTTTTTTCATCTTCTTACAGTTCGCCGTCATGTGGCCCGAGAGCATAGAGCGCTGCTAGGAGGGGTTCGAGCATTTCAACATCCTTTAAATCAGCATCCTTTAAACCCGGAAGCGGGTCCCGGGGTAGGGGGCCCACACTCACATCCACCGTTCGGTAGTCCTCCTGGAGGCTCAACGACAAGTAGTCCAAGTCAGGGTAGCCCGAGCACGTCAACCAGTGCGTCGTCGTCAGCGGGAAGTGGAGGGAACCCGATGGGAGGAGGTCAGATAATTAGTGGAGGTAGCATGGGTCAAGGTCAGCATTTAGTAGTGACATCAGGTGGACCAGTTGGTGTTGGTCATGGGGGTATGGGTAACATGGGAGGAATTGGTGGACCAAGTGCAGCTGCTGTTGCCGCTGCAGTTGCAGCCGCAGCTGCCTCCTCCAATTTACCCTTACCGTTGCCCGCAAGTAGTCCCCCTTTGAGCAGCAGTAGTGTGGCGAGTGGTAACAACAATCGGCCTGCTTCACGGAGCTCCGTAGGCAGCAAGCCGATGGACTGACATTTAGCTTTACTCCAGACCAAATGGGCATCATTCATTCATTCAAACAATACGTACAGTAACCACCTAGGGTAATGTGGAACATTCGATGCCCTCCCACATCCCAACTTACCTAAATACTTTACCTTCATCTTTTCAGTAAACAAAGCCAACGACTCCATAGTTTGTCGCCGCCGATTTGTGCTTTTTTCTTGAAATCAATAAGAAAAAATTGTAATTGGACATGATACACTCAACAATCTTTTAAATTCAAACATGGCCGACTGCCAGTTCAAGTAGCAACTTTTAAAATACCAAACACGTTTATATTTGAAAAAAGGCAAGAAATTGGCAAAAAAATATTTAGGGATCCAACAACGAAACTTTAGTAGAGTTGTCCAATTTTTTTAACTATCTAGGTAGTAGTACATTTAGTACATTATTTCTTTAAAAGTTAAAAAAAATTACGGTTCTTGGAAACTCTAAGACTAGACCAAATTAGACTTTTTTAATTTATCCCACTACCACACCATTTGTCCTCGTAGTAGTGCGCCAATACTTTTTGACAGATTCTTTCAACCAGTCTAAATGGGCAAGTGGATTCCTATAATTTACAATTACTACAAACGATATGCAATGCTTAGGTAGAATTAACAGAATCAACAACGCTTATAAAACTGCTCTGTAAGTTTATCCTGTGTCACTGAAAAGGTATAAACAAAGAAACAAGTCATACAAATCATCCTCAGGTTGAATACATCCTCAAATTAGTAGCGATAATACTTTTATATTTTTTGTCGAACTGGAGTCGCTCAACATGTGTTCATTCTAATAAATATAAAATGGAATATCAATGTTGTTTGTGAGGCGTGTGAGAGGTTAAATGCTTCCGTTATCAGTTAACCAACTCCCATTTTTGTGTACAAATGCAGCTATAAAGTAGCAAGCTCCGTTTCTACCACTTCCCCTTTATACTTTTCCTCCTCTGGGCATTTTTGTTCCCACTAAGGACTGACTGATGATGCCAATGTTGCTTTAACACTTTACTTGTCATTTTCCCATGATCTATTTGATTTACAAAATTAATACCATTCTTCACACTGCGGACAATCAAATGGGGACTCCTGACAGATCGAAAAAATGTTCATCTGATGTTGAAAATTAAAATTTCCAAGGTTTATGTCTGGAAAATGTTTAGTCGTCTATAGAATCTGATGACAACACCAAGACACTGCTCAGTGTTACTGCGTACAACTATTTTGCACATACACAAAAAATGTTATTTAAATCTTAAAAATTCTACAAAAGATTCTAAAAGTCTTGTTAAGAACAAATAACATGGCATTCAGGGAAAACGACGTAACGTGCTTCTTTTTCTTTTAATGAAATATGAAAACGGACTCGCAGTTCTTGGCTGTAATAGAAGCCAATGCTAAAATTAAAAAAAAAAGTTTTCACTCAGGTTATAATAACAAGCATACAAAGTGCAAGTGGATTATATTATTAACATATTATGGTAATTTATTTAGGGACATAATTATTTCTCACATTACCCCTTCAGTGCTAAATCAGCTTTAATTAATTACCCTAATTAATTATCTATAGACGTATTATTTTACAGAACGTACAAGATTATTTGAGAACAAAGAGTACACATTGCATTAAATGCCATATATACATTAAACAGCTTTAACTCTGGAAATGACTATCTCAAGGATTAAATATAATTTTAATGGTAGATTTTAAAAGTTACGTAATTTGTAATAGCGTATTCGTTTTCTGCTAAACTTATTGAGATTTTGTTTAAAAATACCGGTAATCAGTTTCTCTCGGTAGCTTTAATTCTTTATAAAATGCAATATCTAAAATCAATTTTTATAATTACAATACAATATTAAGATAGGTTCAGGCGGTGTTTTTAGGATTTAAAGATTGCTTAACCTCCCATTACGTTTTGTTACAGTGAATCCGTATAAAATGCGCTTTGTTAAAAACCAGAGAACACTTGGATTTGCGGGCAATAATTCACACTTTTACCACATACCACAGGATATATTATAACTATATATCAACAAACAAGTAATAACTCGGTTATACTTTTTTATATATTCAATCATCTCTAATAAGAAGCATCTTCCCATTGTCACATTATCACGTTTTTCATATCAACATTCTATAAAACAGATTAAATTGATGCAAAGTATAAATGAAAGTAATTACCCAGTCATTTAAAAATCAGTGTGGTTCAGTAGAAGTTCCAATATCACCATTGTCATCATAAGTAGGTAGATTGAGCGTGTCATAATTTCGTTTAATTGTATTAAATGTTTCTGTATTGTACGTACAGTACTGTGCAACAGTACAACCTTCAAAAATGTACAAGATCAGACCGATCAGAGTTATGAGACATCAAACACTACGTAAATAGTACCTTAAAATGCCAACTCTCATAATTATAACAACGCATTTTATAATAATTGAGTAATTATTCAGGAAGTCATGTGTACAAAACTACAACTAAACAACAGCATGATACAAATTCTATTGTCCCTTCCTTAGCTGTAACGAAACTTTTTTATCCACAAATAGATCTTGAAAACAGCGTGAAAAGACATTATCTAGAAATATAAAAGATCTTTTAAAAAATTGGTTCCTTACTACATTTAATTTTACATAGGAAAAGTCATGTGCCAGCACGGGACAGCTTCCAGCAGCCAAATCTTTTCCCGTTGAAAAATCTATTATTATCTCCGATATTAAACTTACAAACTTGTATTAGCGTCTCTTCTCTATTCCTTTTTGAAAATCATGATTATTGGTACAAACAGAAAAACTAGGTTAAACGGAAACGGAAGACGAAAATCTGTTTTTTAAATAACAATTTTTAGCAAAATCAAACCAACCAAGCTATGCAGTCACGCTTGTCTTTTTAACATTTATTGAATTTTAAACTCTTTTTAAAGTTTCAATCCGCAGGGAAAAATAAATAAATCGTATCAAAACACACTCTGAATACATTTCACACCATTGGTAGTGCGATAGATCGATTCACGTTACATAAAAATAAAATTGCTCTTACAGTGCAATTTTACTAAGTAATTTATCTTAACTAATTATTCGCACTACAGGGAAACTGACGTTTTCTCACTGAAGTTGTGGCTGCTGTAGGCAAAATTAGGTACAAATTAACAATACATACATGATTTCAAAGACAACCAGAGCAGTACACTTTTACATACCTACGTACATTTTTTCTATTTATAATTATTATACTGTTAATTACATTATGTATTTCGACGATCTTGTACGAGAGAGCTGGACATTTCATTGAGTATATGCCTTTCACATTTATTGGATTGGAAAGTATTGCTTGAATATGATTTGATATTAAAAAACATGGTTTCAGTAATTACAATCATGGTGTCGCAGGCATTGTCAAAATGAATAGGCGAATTGTGTCGCTTCATCGATTTCATAAGAACTTGAAATGTTGAAGGTAAATTACTCAAAAAGGAAGTAAAAATGATTTGTTTCTACCATCGTATGGCATTTTAGGAAAAATTGCATAACCACGAGTCTCAAACGCATTGATGGTATCGAGTTTTTGGTCTGGTGTTGAGCTAAAATGGATATATATTTTCCATCAAAGACATAAAATGTCTCACAAATAGTAAGAAGGCGACACAAATTTATTGGTATAAGCTGGATGAATAACTCTGACTTACGTCACTACAACTTTTTAGTATGTGATGATCAGAGAAAGAAACTTGAAAAGTAAAGGAAGATGTAATCCTATATTGAGAAAATTGCATCCATAAGTTAATTACTTGGGAGATGCGTATGCAATTCCATGAGTTTACATATGATAACACCTTTACAGAATAGAGATATGTTCTTGCTTTGAAGTCTTCTACAGGATTGGAAAGTGGAAAAATCACCTCAGGAATTTTATAGTATATTAATATCGCTAGAATTATTATAATCAAAGTAGATTTAAAGCAATTGTGTTTAACTAGGTAATTTAAGTCTTACAAGTAGGATTTATCATAGGTTGTACGAATACAAAATGGCAAAAGAGAAAATAGATGTTGCAAGGACGGACAGGATTCATTCGAAGAGATAATCATTTTTTTAAATAAAAATCTCTCTCTCCTACATACGTAATTTATTGACTTCTAAAACTGTGCATATTGCTGTTATATTACACCGATATGAAATACACATGTCTACAAATTGTTCCTTCTAACATGTGTTGAATTTGATTACACGTGTGGACAGTTTAATAAATACAAATCTATATACTAAATGTAACATTTGTTGCTACAATTAAAGATACCTATAACCGATGCTAGTAATTCTAATCAGGTAATATCAACATCAATTACATTACGTAAAATATGTAGAGAGTTTAGGTAAGCCATTTATAGTATACTAAATCAACTTTCTAGAATTAGGTAGGGAAGTACTATAATATAGGAGTAACATTTTATGATTCGTATTAATTTACAGTTTTAGTGAATAAAACGTTTCTGCTGCACTAAGCTTATAGCTATTGGAGTAAGCTAACTAAATAGTTACAAAGAAAATATAAGGCTGCGCATATTTAAAATGCACTAACTGCGTCGTACGTTATGTCATGTCAGTTTTTTGTCAGAGAGGGACGATTCCCCAAGTAGAAAAAACACAAAAAAACGATGACGATACAAATGAAATGATGTTACTCTTTCAGTTAGCAGAGCTGTTGCTGCTACCGCAAAAACGCATACATACATGAGAGGGGTTTCATCTTTAACTGTCATTTCCAATTTGCAACTCATAGTGTGGTGCATGACAGTAACAGTCTCCCAGTTTTGAATTCAGGGATTTTTATTCATATTTTCACTTTGGGAGACGTCTGTCTGACGTACGCACACGTCATATGGTTGTGAAATTTATAAATGGCAAAAATGTTTGGATTGAAGATTGAAAAATTGTAAATCCTCATACGTTGTTATTTTAATAAAGTATACACAAACGTTGACTAATCATTCACTACTGTTTTGAAAACTGCAGCTGGAGAAGAATAACGTACGTAAAAATATTTAAATATTATAAAAAGTTAATTTTAAATATAGATAGGAACATAGCATATAAAACATATGTAAAGGTTCAATCACAGTACAAAATAATCTCAGAGGATTGATAACCTTTTTTATTAAATAATAATAATTAATTATTAAGTATACCAGTAAGGTAGGTAGGTAAATAATGTGTCCCTTCTTGAGTACTCGGTAGTTAATACTGACATTTCAAACAAAGTTTGTAAATATTAGATAACTGATGAGTAATATGGTAAGGATTTAAAGGGATTTGCAGGAGAAATATATGGTATTTTATTGTAGATAACATTCACAGGTATTAATAATTGTGAAGAAGCCAAACTTAAGAATAATTCATGTTAAGATCAATTTCTAAGAGTAGGTTTGTAGTCAGGCGTTATTTTCTTCAATATTTAATTATCACTCTTTATCATTATAATCGTTTCTGAGATTTCATTGCGGGTATTCATGATTATTCTTACAAGGATAGCGTAAACACATTTTAATTTTTTATAAAAGTAAAAATCTCATTGTACCAAACACCACACCACTGATTGCTTTAAGAAGCTTTACATTTTATTAACTTGTTTAGCAAGACAATATTCTTAAGGGTTTCCAGGATCATAAAAACAAAGCAGGAAAGGTCATACGGCAGGCCAGGTCTTGATAGTTACAATACAAGAGAAAGAAAAAGAATAAACGATAGGATGATTGTGCAGTTGGCAAATGTTACAATTACATGTATTTAATTATTTTAAAATATCAATAGTGCAACTACGTTTACAAACAAATATGTACTCCTTGTTCCATTCATTCTAAAAAATCATGATTACCATGTTTAGACTTTTCGTAGGAGCTAACCTTGTTTTAAGGAAAGGAATGTGGTGTGTGTAAATAAACGGTTTGGAAAGAAAGTAAAAAATCAAGTGTACAGCACAGTGTGTAGATTTTTTGAGTACCTATAACCAGGGAAAGCTGGAGAAAGTAAAGGTAAAAGCCCTGATGAAATAACATAAAGTGATTTATTGTTGAGTCAGTCTACTGGGACGAACGGTTGCTTGTTGATGTTGTAACGAAAGTTTTCTGTAGGTAAGGTATGTATAAAGGAACCGAAAACATCAAATGAATCAAACAATTGTAGTAAGAATTTATTATAGGAATTTTAACAGATATCTCGATCAGGAATCGGAACCCGAGGGAAACGGCGAACAATGTACATATTAAGCAGGAAATAAGCAGGTCGTTGAGAGATAACAAATTCTTTCTTCTGTATTGTCCTGTTCCTTCCTTTTTATTTTTCTGTAGGTAAAAGTAATTTTGATTTTGTATAGTGAGAGACCAAGTGAGGCGAGGGATTTTTAGAGTATTACAAGCATATAAATTAAGTTGCATTGCATTTCATTTAATGCCGACATCAGAATCATTCAGTACCTCTGCTGATATTAAAGTCTTTGTTGAAGGAAAAAAATGTGGTGATCAATACAAAATATCTTTATCGAAGAAACACGCAGTCAAAAAGAGGTACTCAGCGGGATCTGAGTTTTTAGTTTATTACTATTAATTTAAAAGGCTATATTTCTCTATTGTTTTAAAGAACACCCATCCATTGTTCAATTTTAAGAAATTAGTATTCCTGAAAACATTTTATTATTTTATGATTATCAAACAAAAACTAACGCACATTTAAAAATTCTTGTTGGAAAAAACAACCCATCAACTACCTCAATAGCATCAAAGGATCTATATTCCAGTCAAATAAAGAGTTGAAGTATTCAACTAGAATGAAGAAATCACAATCCCAGTGAAAATGGGTGTTTCTGAAATCAGTCAACTAGTTCCTTTAGCACGAATAAAAAGAATCAATGGCAAATTGTCAAGCATTCATCAGAAAAGAATTGGATATTGTTAAATCAGGATTGGAATGAAGCAGGTTTGGAGTGAAATGTAGGATAAAACTGTGTAGGTAATAATTTGAATGAATTAAATCTGGAAAGGCAAATGCATACTACTACTATAAAATGCATGTAAAAACGCAAAACGTAAGAAAGCCTATTATTTCGAAATAATTGATACCATTATTAATTATTATGTTAAAAATAATCATAAATTGTAAACAATTTACACATCACTTTATTCACAAGAATGAAATGTACAGTAAAAATTGGAAAAGTGGGAGGGAGATATCTGTGTAGTGAAAGGTAAAAATCAGGTGTAGAATTAGTACCTTTGGAACGAGGAAAAGAACAGTGATAGAAAACTAACTAACCGATAAATGCTTAAAAGTTCGTTAAATGTATACATACCTAAATTAATCTGCATGGTACTACCAACTTAAAGTAGATGTGATCTGGATTGATATGTGTAGTACAAGAGGGAAGGAAATTGGAAAGTGGCGAATAGAAGTGAAAAATGTCGAGTTAATGAATTATATAATACTTACAACGTTCTGCATTCGCTTATTTGTGCATTTTGAAATATGAATTTCAATACATAGCAGTTTGTTGCATGCTTTCATTTATCAAATTCATTGAACGAAATCAGTTTACTAATACTAATCATAATTGAAATGTTAGCACTGTAAATATTTTAATTATTATCATCCATTTCATCGAAGGTGCTTACAATTTACAAAAAAACTATAAAATATCTGATGTGCATAGACTGCACGATTTAGAGACAAATTAATATATTAAAATGTGTTGTGTAAAGCATAAGAGTAACATATTCCAATTTTAAATTGTTTAACTGGCGTGAGAAATATAGCATGGCAAGCATGTATTGAAGAAAGGGAAGGAACAGAATAGAAATTCAAAATGAAAATGTAAATAAGATTGATGAGCAGCAGGAACTCTGACATGTTTCAAATTGAAATGAAGCAAAAAGTTATTATAATTTACTTCGTTTGAAAACAAGTTGTGCTTGGAAGGAAAGAGCTTTAAAGCAGCTGTCTGTCAGCACAGTTTTAAGTATAAAATAGTTGATGTTTACTGTACTGTAAGTGAAAGCATCCTTGAGGAGGTTTTGAGGTTTGGAAACATCTGGCAGTGAACATTGAACTTGCGTATAAAAGTGATGCATTAGTTAAAGAGCTCTGAGCTCTCTGTTAATACACGATTGGTTTCAGTGCGTTTTCGGAAACGATGACATGGATAATTTAGAATTTGGTTAAGAATAGCGCAAGCTCGGGTAAGGCACATGGGGCAGGACAGAAGAGAGAGAGAGAAAAGAGAGAAATTCAGCTAGCATAATTTATGATCACAGGAAATCCACACACGAACGTCTTAAATAAGTGTCAGGGTCAGTTAACTAGAAAAGAAAGGATCGGGGTCAGATGAAAGTTTTTTAGATTGAGCTTATAGCTTTTCTGATTTCCTTTCCTACGTATGTGTCATATTTTATTGCACTCATTTCATTCCACTTAGTGTATCAATTTTTCCTTCACAAGGAACGTCAAAATCTTGATTTTACGTTATGCCCATTCACATAAAAATTTATATACTTGTGTAAATCATAATTTGGCAGCAAAGTTATATTGGCTTAATTTTGTGTAAATACGGGTTAAAGGAACCTACCAGTTGTAATTAAATGCAGATATTTCTTTTCTGTTTCGTGTGTAAAAGTAAAAACTTACAAAGGAGACTATACGCTTGTGTGTTATTTGTAAATCACTATTAATTTGCTAGTACGTGTTAGGAATGTTTTAAGTTTAGATACGTTTATATGTTAGTTCATGTTTGAACATCAATTGATGTGAAGAGCCCGAACCGTCATCACATTTGGTTAAAAGCAACAAAAAAATGTGTTGTCTTGTTTTACTTTTATCTATATTTTGTGCCAGGAAAGGGACACATTTTCCTTTAGATTATATAGTAAAATATTTTCAGGTGCAAACAAGTTGCTTGATGTGCACATAATAATTATAATTTATAAGAATTTTACTTCTTTATTATGCTTTTCCTACTCATATACAACAAATAACCCCATATTACAAAGATAATGTATGTTTTTAGTTTCAACAATTATGTTTGTTATCAACGTTTAATTAAATGTAGTCTTATAGCTAAAAGTTATTGCTACTTTTTAGATCTTTCTACCACAAACAAAAATACAAAAGAGAACTGCATGGATGCTCATACATATTATTATTATGTTTATTAATATATCATTATTCTTATTAATTTTTGTTATAATTAAGGCTTAAATCTGTACATATTATTGTCGTATTGTTATAATGGTATAAATAATTATACACCTTCTACAACATATTAAACTTCTATACAAAATCATCATGCAGTTCTGGGTCTAGTCATTACATTTACAAATCCAACTTTATATTAATTTATCAAAATGATTTTTTTCATTCATTCGCACTAAATAATATTGTTTTGTCGTTGTAAATTAATTTAATTGGATTTTTTAAAAAATACTTCTTTATAAAGTTTTTGATTGGCTGTAGAGTTAAAAGGGATCCGTATTATGGAACGTATAAACAGGGAAAACGAAAGCTATTAAAAAATTATCGTGTAACTTCTTAGCGGAGAGATTGAGGGGGAACATGGTACATGTATCAATTTTGCCAGTATATCAAAAAGTTACCCGAAGAAACTTTAATGGTTTTTCACTTAACCCTAAACAGGTAGGATATAAAGTCGGTTTCTTTTCTAAATTAAAAAATAAGGCTCCACCTTAAGTAGCAGCAGCACAAAATTCCTCTAAATTTTTTGTTTTAAAGTCAGCTTTATTTTTATGTATTTTTGTTTTAATTCGCTTGTAAAAATGAGATATTAATTATATTATGCATGCTAATTCTAAACATTTAAACAAAGTTTTAGTTGTACAATTATTACTGTTCTTAAACTTGTGAAGTAAAATGAGATACGACGAACTTTTGTTTTGTGTCCTTTTCCATACTTTTGAACTGACAAGTTTTGTTTGTCAAATTATTATTATTGAAATATCTACAAATACATAATAACTACTTACTTTTACCAGGTATTGAAAACATTCAGGTGAAAAATAAAGAGCTGTAATAATTTAATCATCGACACTTTTGACCTTTGTTTTTATTTGCTCACTTTTCATTTTTGTATTTTCATTTATGTTTTATTGCTTGCATGCGCACGAGATTCCCCGGCACATTCCTTGGCGAAAAGTTACAACAGGTAAGGTTTGGGGAAGAAGTTATTCACTTTCTTTCGCTTAGCTCATCTTCGAACTTTCACTTTCATAAAATGGCATTTTTTTTTAAAACTGACCCTAGAGATGTTTTAAGACACTGAATTCAAAGTTGATGAATGGATCGGTTAAGTTTGTAAGAATTGCTTACACCATTGATAAAGAATCATGAATCATGACGTTATTGGTAAATGTATAGGATATTAAAAATATTCAAGAGAGCTTAAATATTAAAGGTAATGAAAGTCGTACGAACGAATGATTTCGAAAGGTGCGGCAGCGCAAGGAAAAGTTTATTTCTTGGAGCGCCCTTTACAGATATAAGGTTTGAAAGTTTACAGAAAAGATTTCAATTTCCAAAATGAATTAATCTTTTCAAAATTTACGATTTTGGCACACACTTCAATTCTTTGCAGTACTATTCATTGTTGACTTGCAAAGTTTTCATTTGTAATGAATTTAATATAAACGTAGGATTTAATTAAAGCACTAAAATTTACCTTAATTTACATTTATTACGTGCTACTTGAGTTGAGTTGAAGCAACAACAACGGTGGTTATTATCACGTAAGTACTGTAATATATCTAAGATAGGTTAAATTACACATGATGGGGGAATTACTGTATTTCGTCACGCAATTAGTGTAATTAAATTTTACACAAAAAATATTTATCCAATTCCTACCCAGCTCACTTCTTGCAGACTGGATTTTTGGGCGAAGGAAAGTAAGAGAAATGAAAATGAGGATACCAAAATTTGGTTTAGGATAATTAATTTTGTAAGGATGAAACAGGTAAATCATTTTGTAATTCACTTAATTTTCTGACAGTTTAAATTACACGAATGATGAAATTCTACTCTACGATCAAAACCGAGAGACGAAGAAGGAAACAAAAATTAAGCAAGGTACTTGAAAGTGACTTTGACTGTCTTTTGGAACTGCATAAAAAGTTTTTTAAACAAAGTTTTTAAAAAAATCAAAAATGGCTTTTACTCAGAAAGAAAATGTATGATTTTCACATTACCTACGCGTAGGTATGTTTGTATTTTCTACAAAATTGTTACAAAAAGAAAATTTGAATTGGATCTCCAGAAATAAAGCAAAAAATTTGTACACGTTTCTACATGTTGTTAAAACTAAGTAAGAAACTTTTGACAAAAAAAAGTCCTTGAAAATGTTATTTTTCAATGGAGATTTGCATAACTCATTTTTCAATTTAGTAAAAGTAAACCAAAAAAACTAACCTAATTTTCAACATAGCTTAATCTTTAACTGTTTTATACACAGTTAATTCTCGAGACTAGTGCTGGCAGCGTGAGACAGGAGTTTTTACTCGCGCACCTACAAACTCACTTGCACTTGCACCACAAAGGGATAATAAAATTAATGGAGTAGTTCTTCTAGAATAATTATAGTTCTCTGGTTTTAAGTTAAGAATTTCGTGAAAACTTTATCTCTAAAAGATTAACCATAAATAACAATAAAAATAAGTTTACAGTACGAATACGGTGTGGGTTATGTCAAGAAACTACTATCAACTACTAAATTAATTAAAAGGTGCAAAAATAACAAAAAGTAAATCGTTAGTCTTTTTAAAGGCCAAGGAAAATATCAAGAAATCATTTTTAGACGATGAGTGTTACATCAATTTAGTTCTATGTAAGTCATTAGGATAAAGGTACGAAATTGTCGAACTGTTTTCAAAATACATGTTACATAAAACAATCGTTTATCCATCAAATGGAATAATAGACGAGTGTAATAGAATTTGATTAAAATCTTTTCAAATTCTAACATAATCCAAATTTACACATGAAATATTTATGTAACTGTATTTTAGCCAGAGGTGTTTGGTGAAGAAGAGTGCGTAAAACAGCGACAAAATGCTCAACTTCTTATCAGGATTGAATAAAGCTTTTTTACTCCACAAAGCTTTATCTAAAGCGCTTTGGTTTTAATTATTGATCCCCCCAATTTATTGTGTCATATTTATTTCCGATGAAATTTCTAAATGTACAAATTATGTGAAGCTAAAAAATCAATGATTTTTAATTTTTTATGCAACTTATATCTCTGATTTAAATTTTTCAGTTACCTTAATCTTTTACTGTGCAAATGTTTTCTCGGTGTCTCAGGAAAGAATGAATTTTATGTATCTAGTTTATATTCAGCATATTATTCTTTGATGTAAGCGTAAGGAAAACTGGTGAGTTAAAATACTTAAACGTTTGTATCTCATCACATGAAACGTATTTGTAATACAAAACGTCTCTATAAATGTCTGAATCTGGATTATGTACTACAATTTTTGATTTTTAAATCATTACATACGATTATAATACTATCCCGAAAACTAGTGTTTCGGATTCCAAAAATTTAATGTTATTACGAACAACAACTCAAGAGCTATATGGTTCTATCTAGAATAATAAAAATTAAGGATTTTGTCAGCAGAAAATTAAAACAATTTCTCTGTATTTATTTATTCCCACATTATTCATCACTTGTTGGACGAGCATAAACTTTCACACTTTACATGCATTCGATTTGTTTGTTTTCAACAATTTATTATTTAATGTTATTAAAGTGACTTTACAAATAAATATTAAATGTTGTTAATTTATTTTCATCGTCTGACACACACGTTTGAAAAGATTAGTTAATAATACGATCGTCCGCCTTTATTTATTGCTAATCATTCTATTTTGCTAGAAAAAATACAACCGGGGATATTTTCTCTTCAGACTCTCAAATTACACTGTAGCTAAACTATCAACTATAAAACTGAAACATTATCATAAATAACAACAATAAATTATAATTATTAAACAAAACCAACTCAAAAAAATCGCCACCACCCGCCATATATGTATGCATTAGAAAACTGTCATCATGTGCTTGTAGAATTTCTTTAATTCAGAACGAAGATTAGATTGTACATGTCGAAAGATTGAATCAGTATGAAAGCAAGATGTTATCAAGAGAAACGACTCAGGAGGAAATGTATCGCCCAATAAATTCATATAACCGTTCCATCCCCGAAACAGCATTGGTCCAAATAATTGAGAGAAAATCTTTGGTCAGCTTCCGAAGGTTTTCTGGTGACAAGGCCCCGCTATGAAAAATATTACTTTTATTATAACACAAACCAATTGATCCTCTTCGGTAAGGTAAGATATTGTTTTTTTTTTATATTTGAAAGAAAATCACTTACATAAAAACGTTCTCCTTAAGGAAAGTCAGAACAAACTGAAAGGCATCCGACAGGTAGGTCCAAACAAGATTCGTGTAATGGGTAATCTGAGGAATGTAGACTTGAACCTATGGGAGATCAAAAAATGGCACAAAAAGCAACAGATTAAAAAGAAACATTTCTCTAGCAAACACATCGTTTGAATGTCTATAATAATTATTGTATGGAAAACAAACCTGTTCGCCTACGGTTTGCAGCATTGGTTGTAATCCTTGATTGATGCTCCGAAAAAGCACCGCCGAGTAATCGTACGCATACCTATAATTTACACCGGTAATCATTAAGCTAACAAATAAAGTGAAAGTGATAGCATAGTGCGTATCGAAAATCGTTCGTTGACTTACTTCAAAAATCCAACTATGGCAGCGATTACCATTTGGGTTTCGTCGAGAACTCCGTACTTTTGCAAAAACTTGCCGGTATTACTTTCTAAATAAGCAAAAATAATACCATAAATCGTACAAGCCAACAACCACAAATGGTAATTTACTAATTTACTAAACTTACTTTCGAATGAGCCTTTTCCGTTTTCTGTGACATCAAGCCACAGAAGGCCGACAATAAGCATTAAAAGGAAACTTGTTCCCATTTTCCAAGAGAATCTTCGCCGAGCTGCCTCAGCTTTCCTTACTCCAACTTGCACTCTCTGAAATGTGAAAGAAAAGGAATATGTACACGTCGTCTAATAGCACAAAAATATGCAAACTCTCCATTTTATACGTCATCTATCAAACAAAATTCTATTCTAATTTTAGATTTACATGTGTGCAAGAGGTCGGAATTTGTCGTGTGACATTGCGATTTGGCTCGCTTTGCAGAATTGGACGGATATTGAGCACTTTAAACAGACATTTACAATGCATCTTTTCACAACTCTGCACTAAAGCATGAAATGATACTGAATTACTTTTATCGTTTCATTCATGAACTTGACTTGCTCATTGCATTAAAAAACCTTGTAAATTTTCAGTTTAAAATTTCATGCGATATTATTATTAGTCATCGCCTATTGATTTATGCTGTCAACTGTTTTTAACATGGATTTATGTGGTATATAAAACTGTTTAATTAATTAGTAATGATAATATTTATACAATATGTTAACAATAATTGTTGAGCTTTTCTTTACCTTAGCAGTTCTTAACAATTCGGGATTCTTCACTGCTGCTACTGCAAACTCATCTGACTGTATAAATTTTGTTTCCAGCCTTTTTCCATAATCCACTTTATCGGCATTTTTAGCTACAAAAAATACCGGCACCAATTAAGTTTCTTTATGTAAGATATCACATTTTGACTTCGATGAGAAGAAATTAATGATAAATGTGCACTGTATACCACGTACCTAAATAATGTAATAACGCCGCAGTCTCCTTAGGGTATTGCGCAATATCTTGGCGCCATTGGTCGACGCAGGAGGTGTCATTAGCAAGAACTCCATGCAGAAGTTCATAGGCCTTTAAAACAAGGATTGATTAATAAATTAATGTGAACAACAATGATGTGGCGGTAGAATCGAGTCTCTTCTCGATATCGATAACAATTTGCACAAATAATTTGTAAAGTAGGATTAAGTACCTCTCTGCCGTAAGTTGAAGCGGGGGTGAACTCCTTCTCACCCAGCTTTTTGAGAAACTTGGTGAAAAGTTTACTTCCATTACCTTTCTTAGCACTGCTTAGTGCAAGTTCCTGTAAAGATACTGAATATTAGTTAAATCTGTTGGGAAGGGACTAAAGTTAGTTAATTATTGTAAAAGTCACCTTAATGCGGGGATAAAACTTTTGTAAATCTCTTCCTTTTTTAATATCAAACGAAGCTTCAAAAAACTCGTCAAACTCGTCAGCGTCTATTAAATTATCAATAGCCATGTTGGCAGACGAGCACAGCATGGAGAGGGCTGACAAGATCAACTGCTTGTAATGCTTGAATCCGTAGTAGGGAAGAAGGTGGTGCAGTGCTATTTTTAGAATATACGGAGATTCAAGACCGGCTTGAGCAGCAACCCACAATGTGCATTGTCCTATCTCTTTGCGATTGCCAAACGATTCCATTAACTCGGAGAAACTTTTATAACGTCTTATGGGAAGGGAGGGATCCATTTTGCAAATTTCTCTCAGAAACAGCAACTGACCCCATGCGGGATTGTCTGCACAGAAAAAAAAAACATGTTTAATGCAGAGAAGATAGCACGTTAAGGATAGGAATAAAGAATTAAGAATGCAACAAAATCCCAACGCTCGAAACAAACAAAAAACAAAAACCCGGAAGGATGAACTTACTACGTTGGAGCAAGGTGGGAATAGCTGCTAATAGACTTGAAGCTGAAATTCCCAAACAGTCTACCGACTCGTCAGCGTATTCGATAGTTTGCGAGACAATATTATTAATCACTTTCTGCAGTTCTATAGGTACTCTAGGAAAGTCTAAATCATTTGGCCATTGGTGTGGTTCAGGCGCAGTGGCTTGAGCCAATTTACTGTTTAAGGCATCTGCTGAATATTTAATCCACGAGAGATAGTAATCTCCAGAAGCTCCCGAATTTCTCAATTCCTCATAAAACACAAATAGTTCACTGGGAGAAACCTGTGAGACCAAAACCCAAATTTTTAATTGCACTTTCCTTGCCTTAACCACGTGATCATAATGAGGTTCGATAACAGACTTGGC
The DNA here is from genome assembly GCA_021029165.1 of Cyphoderus albinus. Taxonomy (NCBI): domain Eukaryota; kingdom Metazoa; phylum Arthropoda; class Collembola; order Entomobryomorpha; family Paronellidae; genus Cyphoderus; species Cyphoderus albinus. The sequence goes on along the minus strand of VYYJ01001158.1, from coordinate 8,011 downwards.
AAAAATTGCACTTGAAAATTACCCGAGAAAGAGTTGTAGTGATGTCAGTCCGTTTTTCTGTTCCTGGTTTTGCTTTCGGGGGTGGTTGTTTCGGATTTTGCTTTGGAGCTTTGCCTGCTTCTTTTCTTTTAGCGGTTTGAGTCTTATCTTCGATTAAGGGTTCAATGTTTTCAGCTGAAATGCAATATGTAAACAACAATTAGTAACAATCTTAGTCGATCCTGTAAATTAAGGTTGACCATTTGAAAAGTATTGCAACTGCAAAGAACCCTACTTTCTGGTTCGCCTGACATTGGAAAAGGTGCAGGCACCTTCGCCGACCGCTTTTTCGGCTTGGCCGATCCATTCGCAGTTACCTTCCCCAATCCAGGAACCACCGGGACATCGGCAGTAGCTATTCCGGTGACAACTTGAGGTTTCGGTTGACGTGGTTTCTTCTGCTTACCACCGACCACTTCCCATTTATCAGACATGTTTGACAGCAGTGGCAGAAACTAAACTGGAGAATAGAAACAAATCATTAGTTTAAAAACAGTTTGCAGCAGTTATTACTCTTGCAGTCAGCAAACCAAGTACCAACTAACGACTAGCTAATATATTATTTTACCTTCAGCAAGCCTGTAAAAGATAAACAATAATAAAAAAAAGTCTTGTCCAGGGAGGAAACAATAATTATTTAAACCCCTAATTAATTGACTTGATCACAGTCTTCACTTTGCTGAAACTGCTGAGCTGAAAGAAAATAATACAAAAAAAGAATGTTTTCACGACGACTGTGTTTACTGTTTACTGTTTATCCTATCCTGTCAAAGCCTGTTTTTGTTTTGTTATAAAAGCGTTTGCATGAGTGTGTGTGTGTGTGTGTGCAGTGCACTGCACACTGGTAAAGTTGTGAACAAAAAATATTTTGTTTTGTAGCCGCTTTCTTGTGAATAATTTTGTATTTTGTTTGACTGATGGAAATTTTCCATTGGAAAATGCAACACAACAACGCGTAACGTACCGAAAAATGTATACTTTGGTGAAAGTTGTTATACAATGAAAAGAAAAACTTGAGAGCAAACTGACAAAGTTTGATTTTACAAATTGTTTTTTATTATTTTGGGAGATAAACGTTCGCCTTATCGAATTACTGAAAAAAAAAATAAGTAAAATAGTATTTTATTCAAATTCTACCTAAATTCCTGTTGTATGTTTATATAAACTGCGTGACAATGTTTTTGGAGCAAAAGCTGGAACTTTGTTGTTTGAACCGGCGACTGCGGCTGTTTCACTGACCACTAATATTTGCTTTCACCCGTTTAACTCTATTTATTGTGAGCCAATATTTTATCATTACCGTGAGCAATCCGGCGAAATTCTTTGTCGGTTGTCCTTTCCTCTTCCTCCCTTTAAATATTTACTTTTCCTTGCTACGTTGCGTTCTTCTCTCTCTGATGATGATTGTCATTTAATTGTCAGTGTGAGTGGAGAGAATCTCAGAGGAGAGGATCATGACGTGAGGTGACGTGACCAGACACGGATACCAAGATAGTGGTTGCCGCGAAATTGACTGTACAAATCCAAAAGCTTCTTGCAGAGCTGATTTCTTCAGTGTAATGTAAAACAGACCTCCACTATGAACTTACTCTTTTTAGTCGTGTTGGAGCGGAGAGCCACTCTTTGCATATGCTTTAATACTTACTTGGCTCAAGTTTATTAAGTTGAAACTGCTGTGAACTACCGAAAGGGACTGCAGGTGCTTAAGAGCGGATTCCGTGAATCTGGTTATCCCCACGCTAGATTTTCCACATACTACTAGAAGCGAGCACTTTTTTACTATGATACGTGTAAAAGCAGTGACCACATTGATTGCATTGTTTTGTTATAGTCGAAGCGAATAGAAACACACACCGTGGTACGAGATGATGCGATGAAGCTTGTATGAAGTATGAATGAAATGAAATAAATGTTATAAATGCACCTTACTTTGCCTTCATGCAACGGACTTCATATTCAGTGAGAATGTCTGACTGAATACTTGCCATAACGAGAAGACAGAGTAATGTAAAAGTCATACTTACATGCACAGGTTTGATATGAGTTGAGACGTTGAGAGCTCAGAGCTCTCTTTACTTGGTATGGGCAAAAATGTGTGCACGAGATATTCGACTTACAGAGACGAATGAACATTTTATAGCACGTAAGAGAAGCATTAGTGCTTACAGCATGAAAATGTTAAATTTTCTCTATATCAGTTATATGAAAGGTACCTTGCGCGCAGCAGCAGAGATCATAATCCTATATGCTTTTCTTCTTGAGCTCTTCAGTTTTCATCATGCATTCATTGCACTCACACGTATGTGGTTACTGGAGGTCCGACTCGGTGTGGTCGTAGAACGCAGACAACGACCGTGTGTAGTAAAATATTTTATCTTTTACACTACAACAATGCTCTTGATTCATAGGTACTTGAGCACTAGTTCGACATTGGAACGACTCGAAATACAGATTGCAGAAAAGTACGCAGAAAACAGAAGAGTTATATAAAGAGATTTGGTGCATGACTTTTGGAATTTAGTTGAAACGAGAAAAAAAAATCCTCATGAGAATGAGGTGAAAGTTGGATGGAACGAATTGTACGCATTTGTGTCTGAAATGGAAACAAATTTGATCTACTAAGTTGGAGAAAGCAGTTTCTTTTACTTACGAAGTTTAAATATTTTTTCGCTAAGGAAAAAAGTGCTTTAATACATCGTGACTCGTGAGTGACAGTGATTTTACGATGCACAGAAGGATTGTGCATGCATGATTATTTAATTCATTCAGCTCGATTAGTGATATTATTCCGTGATTATTGATTGGTTCAGAGTGAGTTCAACAGTGGTTCTGTTCCGCAGCAGCAATGCTCCGGAACAGGGGGAATGTGCCGAATTCGCCCAACTGTGAGTTGGACTCACAGGGGTGTCTTTCGCTTGGAAATATTTTAGAATCGTTCAACGCGGCAATTAATGAAGAGCACGCGTGGGCAATTTGTTTCTTATTTGCCAAGACAGGTCAAGCAGTGTTGAGTGATCCCGAGTGTAGGAAAGAGTGTCATTTGGTGTCCAAAACTGATCATATTAAACTGCATAGGGACGGTGATGTTCACGAAGCAACATTTTTGCCATTTTCAATCCCGGAACGTCCTCCTGGAAAAGGTACATCCACTAAAACATCAGTTTAACAGTCAAAATAAGATGCAGAAAGTGTAATGAATACATTTTAGTAGAGCATGCAGACTCGGAGGCGAAACGTTGATTGTGTTCTTGATTCTTCACTACCTGCCACTATCTGTGCAATGTTAGAGTTATTATTATCACAATAACATCAACATTGAGGCATCTGTTCTGCCTTTATTCATTTTCACTAGATTGGATGTTAATGAATTCTAGTGCATGATGCTGCCTTTGTTGAGTCACTGAGCCGTTTCGAAAAGTAGGCATGAGTCATCGCTCAGTAACATCAACTCCAATGGCAGGTAGTGAGGTCTGTGCTTGGTTGCTGCTACATTCAAATATTCACAGTCGCATTGAATTCACAACAAAACCCACATGGGATGTTAGTCATCGTCATCCCCATCTCGTACCAATAATCGTTTTTGCTTCCCATGTGAAATTTTTAAATAACATGCTAGACATAATTTTTTTGCTTCCCAAATCTCAACAATTTTGTTCAACGTTGACAAGAATTGGAATTCGTTTGTTACGTTTACAATTTACAAAACCAGTATACATAACATTATTAAGGTTTAAAGGTAGCAGCACAGCTACAGCCGTAATAATATTTTATCTGTTAAGATTGTCCATAATGTGCATGTTTGTATTTCTTATGTAGCACATTTATTAGCGTGCTATGCTTGGCGAGAAGATTTCGTTGGTACAGACTCAGTCAATAATTGGGGCTTTAAGAAGTGAATTTAGGTAAAGTTTCATGTTGCGTGCAATGAAAATTAGTTTAAATCGATACACATGCAAGGATGCAAGGTGGTTTGGAAAGAGGAAAGTTGAGATACGATGAGGGGAGAGTAAAGTAGAAGCTACTAACACAAATGTGACTTTTCCATGCTCGCTGAATAAACTCTTTTTTTTTTGATGGATTGAATCGATTTTTGTTTCAGCTGTTCCAGCAGTCAGATTTTCTGTCTGACCTACTGAAAAAAATATTCAATAAAGTAAGACTTTTGTTACACGTAATGTAATCGGAATCGGTTGAGCAACGTAAGCATTTATTACTTGAGATTGGAGAATATTTCAGACACTGGAATGATGAGATGATTACTTCATGCAGAATGTAATGCGCGACTAAATGTATAGAGTACAGGGAAAAGAGCAAGACAATATTTTCCTTGTCTTGTGTATCATCATCTTTACGTGGAGCTCGCGTTGAATCTTCTGCCTCGACTTGAACATTATAATATACGAGAATCATTAAATACCTATAATTGTAAATTGTAAATGTCATTTTGTAGATCTGCTTAAAGAAATTATGATCGCATTCACCTTTAGTAAAATTTGGAAAAACAGCCGCTTTGTTAACCACAAAAATATAAGCAATCAATGCGTGGCGTAGATGATGTATCATTTATGTAATACGCATAAAACATATTTTTATAATAAAGGAAAATTGCTGCATTTTTCTTGAAATGAAATTTAATGTGAAATTTAGGAACATTACAATAATTACGAAAAGTCATTAGTAAGTAATTGAACAGTCAGATTAAGTTACCTATGTATAAAACTTGGTTAAAACGAGGCAGTATGAACATAGTTGGTACGTGTTACATACTCATGTGAAATTTCAACAAAGCGTATTAAATAATTATTTAATTCGCGGAAAATTCATGAATGAGATAGGTCATTCAAAGAGGTAGCTATCCACACACAATTGTGCTTCGTTTTTGTGTTTGAGAATCCTACCGTTTCAGCTGCAGGTACCGAGTATTAGAGCTGAAATGTTAGGTATATAAAAATAAAATATTTTGTACTAATATGAGCGAAATATTTTACAACAAACATCAAATAATCCTTGTTTTGCTATTATTTATTTCTAATAAATGTTGCGAGTTGAATACAGAGATGCCAGTAGGCACTGGTCACTACTGCTAGTCATTATAGGCGTTAATGTTCCTGTAATGTTAATACTTTATACAAAGCCTTGCATTGTTGATTTTTTGTGTTATTTATACAAATGCAAGACACAATGGAATTTTATGCGATTATATCAGAGAGCAGGGAGGAATCACACACAATTATTCACAGTGTGTACGCAGAGCGGAAGAAAGAGAATGACCACCTTTTCTGTTTTTATGACGCCTTGATGACTTCACTTGACTGAAGCAGCTTAAAAATAAAGTGGTAGTGCCTGAATTTGTTAAGCAGTAGGGAGGATGACGATGTATTACAAATGCTAGAGCATGTCTTCACAGTCGTTAGTCCAAGGTAGTGCGCATGAATTTTACAATTTTTCCGCAAGTCTTCTCTTATTTTGTACCTATTCTAATTCGCTCTATTATTAATATGTTTTAAAGGTGACATTGAGCGGATTATACGTTTGCTGTGGGAGTTTGAGTTCAATTCCTGCATGCATTCGGCTGCGATGAAAGTAACAACATTAAATAAGTTATATCCGTGTGAGGAAGTAATACTACTTCAAACTGCAAATAAACTATATTTTCGCTTTATGACAAGGGTCACGCAAAGTTGCAGTAAAGTTGTCTCTAACCAAATTACAGTCTTTGCTATGTAGTAAACTGAACTGAACAATGTTCAGAGATGTTAAGAATTATCGACCCCTAACTTTGTGCTTAGCATTGAAATAAGAGATCTTACATTTAATATAATAATCAATAGAGGAAGGAAAACACAGCTTGAAATCATAATCGCAATCACAGCGTTTTAACATTGTATCATTATTTCAAAATTGCAGAAAATTTAGCGAAACCGCAAAGTACGAAATAAACGACTCAATAATGAATTCAACAACACAACCAAGCAAAGTCAGCTCAACGGTAGGTTGATTATTTATGACATGATTCACGAAGACGATGATGATAATTCACTGCTTGTAAAGTGGTGGTGTTGAGATGACAAAAAGGATGAATAATTTTGTTTCGTGCTTTATCAAGTAGTCAATTATACTTTTTTTTAGCCAGAAAAGTGCAGATTGTCAAGCAGTGAAGGATACTGAACAAAGTCACAACTTTTAAGCATACTCTATATTGTAATAATAATATAGTAACACCAAGTTAAATTTTTAACATTACTGACAAGAGTGTCTGAACGAAACAGTTTTTGGTTGGTCGGCCTGTTTTTTTCTCTCCGCATGATTTGAAAATTTGAAAAGGACAAGGATCACTGAATTTATATTATGCACATGCACGAACGAATATAAATATAAAAAATACGGATTTTGTGTATTTTCATGAGCTAGAGAACGTAATAAAGTCGGGAGTTACAAGTAATGGTAATCAAATCCCGTAAATTTGGGCAGGTAAATTGATTAAATGAGGAGACTAAAAATTTGATAAAAAGGAGGAGTACGTACAATTCATAAATCAAAATAAAATGTGTAGAATGTCGTGTGTAATGATGACATGATGATCACACGTAGTGCATTTATTGTGCTTTATTGTTAGTCACAAAAGTATAAAAGGCAAGAATAACATCGAACGAGTTTCGAAATAGATGAAATGGCTTGTTCGAAGTATATATTTGATAAGTTAGCAGTTTGTTATAGGAAATATACAACGTGTATTGTTCCGAAAATTGTTTTTATTGAAAAGCATAATTCGAGGTTTTGAATGAGCTGTTCATTTATAATCACTTACGATTAGATATTATGTAGCTAATCTCAATTGTTTAACAATGTATGCTTATTTGACAGAGATCGAGTAGAGGCACATCACAGCTATGTAATTTTTGTCAATAATAATTTACAGACAACAAATTAATTGTATATAAATATGAACAATTTTACTGGATATGTATCGAATCATCAATTAATTCGAGTTGTTGGGTCGAATAGTCTATATACTAGATTAGAATACAGCGAGTAGGAAAAATCATTTAGGGATTTATTCCTTTGGAAGATGTAGGAAGTCTCTGTGATCAAAATCAATTTTTCTGTCATTTCATTGTCGAACGTGTTAATCTCATTGTGAACATTGTCAGGGACGTGCTGCACGATTTATTCTCTTCTTACTCGTATTTGATTCTTCGCTTGACAGTTTCTGTTTCTGAAATTTGAACAAGTCTTAAATGCTTAATCCTGGCTTTCCAAGATCGGGGCTCTTATATAAGTAGCTATCCATTCATGAAATGTTTGTAATAATTTTAAAGTTGTAGTTTATAACGCAATTTGATCTGCTTCAAAGAAATCTCGTCATTTCTGTTGGCAGTCTTGGTGCAAATTTTATGTCTCGATTCAGTATTAGGTATAGTAAATTGATACACAAAAGGATATGATTGGCGTAAAAAGTGGTGCTCTTTGGTTGACTGAATTAGCTCCTTGCTTGATAATCTTCCTAAAGCTGAAGAAAATTGTATAATAAAAGTGGATTTTTCATACATTCCTGATATTTATCTCATTCTAAATCTATTGCAATTTTTATTCAGAATCAGAACACAACACACTTGCTACTAGTCTGATATATCCTTGTCCAAACTAAACTTCATACTCAAATAGAGGCATTTTATTCTACGCCCGTGTTTATTTATTTACTATCACGTACGCAAGTATTCGACTGAATATGTATTTGTAAAGCAATAAAATGGAATTATTTAAAACTGGCTGAACAACGATAGGCGAAAGGTAAATGAAAAATCTGCAAAGTGAAATGACATTAAAATATGAAGTGAATATATTTTCAAAAAACTGCTTTACTTTAAACAATAAAATCAGAGTACGCCCATCCGGACAGCTGGCGTTTATTCCGTGTTGGAATAAATGTTTTATCCCGCCAATTTTTGGTGGAATTAATGGAAGAAATGGA
>VYYJ01001157.1:0-35350 GCA_021029165.1 Cyphoderus albinus | reverse complement strand
TATTTTAAGAACAACTTGATTTTACTTGTAACGGCGTAGTTTGTTATTACATTTGGATTGCAAGTCGTGAAGAGCCATTAGATAGAAGAGTAATTCCATTTATGAAAATCACTTCCACGTCTTTGCTGGAAATGGTGGAGACTATCACCATCATGAGGCCGTCATGCCAGTCGCACCTTTCCTAAACTTTGTTCCCAGAGCCAGTGGCATATGTCATCCGTTCTTTGCATTATTTGTCATAAGGTACATTCCAGCTCATCAAGTTTCAAAAGTTTCAGCGTTAAACTATCTTAACCAAACTCTTTTTAGTTCTAGATGTTGTTGATAGGGAAGCATTGACATTTTGACACTAATCAAAGATTGTTCTCTAAATGAAACAAATTGATTGAAATAATGGCTATATTATCGATAGAACATAGAACGAATCTCTACAAAAGTAGAATGGCAAGCCTAAACGTTTGTTGAAATGATTTCTAGTGATGGATTATAAATAGGTATAGGTGAATGTAGGTTTCGTATTTTCCGTAAGACTTATTGGTATCGTAAGTTCATATTGCCCCAGAGGAAACAAAGGTTTCAACTTCACTCAAGTGTCCCCTACTTTAAGTTATCGATCAGGGCAGCAAATCAACTACGATTTCCAATCTGCTTAAGGTGCGTTTCACCGCTACTCCTTTCTCTTTGAGTGAATACTTTCTCTCTAATCAAACCAACCGACGTACGACTCACAATGTCACCCAAGTTTGCAATTGAGAACTTTGTAGTATGTATTACAATTGCAACAGTATGCCAATCCACAGGAACACCACCTTCATTCCTCTAGAGAGTCAGAGTTTTGTATAGATGTGTGCAGAAATATGTATTAAGGTAGACACAAAAAGGGCTCCTGCAACGAATTGAAACAACATAAACAAGCACAATCTCTTGAACCCCGCGAATAGTAGACAGTCATTTGAAAGAAGTTGATTTACAAAAGTACTTTCACTTTTCTTTGATTTTGCATTTCACCGCCGACTTTTATTCGTTTTTTTATTCAAATCAATCAACCTCATGGCGCGTTTTAGTGCATGGAAAATAAAATACCTCCGTTGGCGCAAAATTGTCATGTGTCTTCTCCTCCTTCTTGCTGTTTTTACTTTCTTTCACGAACTCCTCTTTCCTGCTGCGTGAAAGAAAAAATTATTTCTTGTTCCAGACTCCAGTCCAGACACAACACATGAACCTACTTTTGACAGCATGAGCAAAAGAAAAGTTGCTGAAACAAAGGAATGGAGAACTCGTGTTTATTCAAACCTCTTGGGAATAGTTTCATCAAATATGTTATATTATGCATATGTAAAGACAACTAATAAGAACAAACGAAATCAAAGTGATGATTTTTAAATGAGGTTCGAGAAGCGCTCAGGAATTATTATAATTAATGCTAGTTTTATTCACAATGACCTTACAAACAAACAGAGTTTAATGTAAGAGAGCATTTGACTGTCATGACCCATGACCCTCCTCTGGGCTTGCTTGTCTAGACGGTGAGGCTAGGTGGTCTTCGGTCCTACACAAAAGGCACAACCATAATAGGTGAATTGATCTGATGTTTATTTTATTTCCATTTTCCATCACACTATGATATTTTTATCAATTCCCTTTCGTGAAAAGATTGTTAGTTGTTTTTTCGGCTGTGATTTTAACATTTCTGATTTATAATTCCATGTAGCTTCTAATAAAATACTGGTAGGTTACACAACGTAGCAAGATTGCTTTACTTTTACCAAAATTACCCAAGCATGATCCAATTCCAATCGAATCCATGGATTAACAAGTTTAAGCTTTCATGGTTGAGTTGAGATTAAGTTTGAATTTCTGAACTGTCTGTCAACGCTGTACCGAACCGATATCGTAAGGTTTTCTGAATAATTTTGGTATTGCAGTATGTTAAATAAAAGTGTATATAGACGTCCCCATTATAGTTACTATTGCATTCTTAATACATATACTCTATATCTTAAAATATGATTGACGTGCTGTCAATGTTATTTTGGGGGATTTCCTTGAAGAAGAATTGGATTGGAAAAGTACTGCTGAAAAAATCAAGAGTTAACAGTTCCGTATATACATAATTTTCTCGGGTTCATTTGAATACTTTTTTGTTTTTTTAACTTTGCTCTGTTGTCAGCTCTTACTTGAGAATAACAGCGTCAACTGATATTGTAAAAAAATTATTTTCAGCATTCAGCACTATTTGACAAGCTACGGTTCATGGCTGTGCGAAGTGCAAACCATACCGAGGTCAATATTGCACGGGTGGAACTTATGCTGATTTTTTAGTTTTAGCGGTCTGTAAATAAATTATGCTGATGCATCGACATGTGAATGGACCGTTTTAATAGTATTTACTATCGTTATTGCCCATATCACAGTAAATACAAAGTTATTCTGACTTGGAGAAAATGCCATTACTTGAAAGTTGTCAGCGGCAAAAAGTTGCTCATACTGGCACCACTAGCACTGTTATTTGGACGATACCAATTTTGCTCGCACAGAAATAGTAATGGTTTTGCTCATCCCAAACGTAAAGGTTTCTCATACTTTACTAGTCTTTCGTGTAATCTTTATGGGCAATGTAAATTTTTTACTGACGCTGCTGGTCGTCTGACTGTACAATGCTTTATTTTTTCCAGTGGTGGGTGGGTAAACATGAAGCAGATAAAGATAAAGATGCAGCTTCCTTCTAGTAAATGACAATGAATTGATTCCTATAAAGATAAGTGTTTCACCATGAAAGGTGAATTTCAGTGTATTTTTAATCCAATCAGTAAAATTATTATTTATTTTTATGCAGTTGACCTCGATTCATTCTTATCCATCGTACTTAGGCTGTGGTCGCTTTCTTCATTCACACTGAGGAAAGTTATAAATCTATCTTTGTAATAGAATTAAACTAACTTATCACTTAAGCAAACACATGAATCAGGATTGATGGAGAAAGTGTAATTAATAATTTATTGCGGTGCATCTTTGATGGCATATTCACGGATTCTTTGGTTTTTCCTCGGAATAATTTTAGTCATTTTTCATGTAGATAGTGTCTTGCCAGAAAATTATTAGTGTCATGAATGACAAAGCCAATTTCGATTGAACATAAACCGCAGAGAAAAATTCGATAACAGCAGAATCATAAATGAATATTTTAAAATTTATAGTTTCGTTCCATCCGTAAAGTAAACTGCAGAGTTATAATGGAGCAGTTTACATGCTAAATGCATCTCCAACCTCAGTAACTGTAACTTAAATTTGATTTGCCTTTCCAAATAATCCGGAATAATTTGGTGCAAGTATCCCATTTGAATTGCCTTTATGCATCTTCCAATACCGATGCGTCATCTTATTGTAATGCTTATTTATTGGTGAAGGGCCTAAAGCAATTTGCTTTGCCATAAACTCCTCACTTCCAATCACGCAGCACCAAAATTGTTATTAGGAAGTTCGATTTAAGTATAAGTGGCATTATATGATAAACCATACTTTCACGCTAACTTCTCAACCAAACTTCTTTCGTTATATTACCTTCAAACTTCTTAAGGAAAAGCGGAGCAGAAATTTCTAGATAAGTTTCGAGCATTCGAATTTAGTTAAGGAAATACTCCAACTTCTTTTGGTGCACCACGACCTTTGTACTTACTTTTCATTGAACACATGTGTCAATCAAAAGTTTGAACTCAATCTACAAATTATAATTAATATGAATCCGATACCTTCATAACACGCAAAATCAGTCAGACTATTGGAAATATTAATTTTATTTACCGATTTCAGTTAAAAATGAAATAACGTGGTTCATTTTCCCTGTGCCCCTTTTGTATACCTAAATATTTCAGATTTATTGCTGTTAGCGCTTTAGGCCACAATTTAAAGTATAAAGCACGCTACCATGTTGAACACTTGTTTCCTTCCGGTGAAAATTTCACATGTAGAATAATTTATATTCAACCGAAAAAGACGCAGCTGCGAATTTTTAACATGTCTTGAAATATTCATGTATGTAAATCCAACCAGACAATATGAATCGAAATATTAGTAAAATTACACTCTCCCACATAAATTACAAAACTGAAATTCAACTCTTGTTTAAATTGCGATAATATCTGAGGTGCACATGCTTGATGATGAGTTAGCCTAGAAAATAAAAAATAGGAAGGTTTTAAAATGTTCATTGGAATATACTTTCAGTCTTTATGGAAATTTGAATGATTTCGTTTGATTGCAAATGAATATTTATTAGAGTTTTGGTTTTGAAAAAAATACATTGAACTAACTAATGTAGACCAGTACGGCTAGTACGAGTACGACTGCTTCCACAGAAAAATGTAGTATTTAACTGCTAAAGAGGAACGGGGAAGACGCACAACAAATAAAACAATTTAAAACAAATTTATTAACGATGTCTTTGGCTTAATGTCTCTAGAATTGCATGAATTTGCAAACTAAGATCGTTTAGAGGAGAAACAACGGCAGATCATTTTATACTAGAAAAAATCTACAAATGGCAATCACGTCAGACATACTTTAATATAAATATACTTCTCGTACTTCATATCGTCTATATAATGGTTAATGTAACCATCTACTTAAGAAAGAATGACGTTTTCTTATGTTGCATGCTCGACGAAGATATCTTCTGCTGTCACTCATTCGAGTAAATCTAATAATAAAAGGAACGGTCACGATAAGCAGCTCAGTTCATGTATTGAACATGAAAAGCACAAACAGAGCCTGCCAGGAAATGAACAAAAAACCGATAATACTGCTGCCTCTATTTCTAAAATATGTTCGTTCACTCTTCTAGAACATAAATCCTAAGTTACTTGGTACACATTGTTAAAATCTAAATTGAACATTTCACCGATGTATTCATAGTTTGAAAATTAAGTTTCTGTTTTGTTTCTTATTTATTTTCATCTTCCTTGAAAAATCACTCGGTCACTCAATTTAAAATGAACGCGAGAAGCTTGACTACAGCGTAATAAAATTTTTACCTACTTAATCAAATCTTGAATTTATATGCACAGCCGCGTCCTCTGAAACTGTGTGGTGTACGTATCTAACCTCCATTATTACGGCCGGAAGCGCGATGAAAGCCACATGAAAAGCGCGATATGGACATTTCCTATATGATGATATAAGCCACACGAATAATCACTATTAACAAATGAGTCATACACAATACATAATGCCATATTATCTGAAAAATATAATACATAGGGCTTTAGCCATACGATTTTTGTCTCATAGGATTTGTTTTCGGTATCTAAAACAAAGAATTTAAGAATTATTATGTTTAATGCATGGTTGATTCATTTATGGAGATTGTTTGCGTGCAATGCTTTCATAGAAGCTTATCATGGACTACGGATTGCTAATTTAGTAATTTTCCTTTCTACAATACATTTCTTTGCTCACCTTCTTGTCCAATGTGTGTTTGTGTAGTTTTACATCATATTTTGATTATTAATTGTTTGTGTGGAAATTTGTTAAATGCCCCTAAACCTTTCGTTAAGAGCAATATAGGCAAAGATCACTTTCTGTATGACGTGTATCAGTTTACGCTGAATAAAGCAGGAGAAACCTTCAATTAGTTATATGTGGAAGCAAGAAATTTGAAGTGTAGTAAACATTGTGTGCACAAACAATGAAGTTATTTTTCATAAGGACAAAAATGAATTTAAGTAGATAAATTTTTCTATAAGCAAGTTTTGTAATAATTTCTGAAATGGTTAATTTTCTTTATAGTTTATTTATTAATTATTCGCATGTACTTATTGTTTAGGAAATATTCATGTCGCTTTGTTCATGTGGCTTTCATCATGAAGCCATCAGCGACAGCTACATCCATCACTTCGCTACTTCTTTTACAAGCACATGCGTTCACCATTGTTAAGAACTTTACAGAAAGAAAGGCAAGTTTGCTTTCAACAGAAAAGCTTCCTAACGTACCGCTGAACTAAAAGAGAATACTGTTCATTTTGGCTTATTATCTTTCTTCCCACTGAAATTGATTTTTTGATGGAGGAGGCGAGAAAATTGACCACGGTAAAAACAAAAGGGTGACACGTGTACTTTCCCAAACTCCGGAAGCTCTGATTGTGCAAGGAGAAAAGTATCAATTTTCAGTTTCTCTCGCTTTCTTTTTTTTGATAATGGAATCTACTCGCCCTTTTTGAGAAAAGTGAATGCAATCTGGTTAACTAAAATAAAGACAGCTTAATGATAATAAGACCATTGACATTTAGTGCTCTGCTGTTTTCACTGTTCTCATTATATCTCCAGTCGTCTGGTAAAAGCCTCACTGAACTGTGAGAATTATGATGGTAGAGCTGTAAGCTGAAACACTTGAAACACAAAGGGAGATCCTCCACCAATGTTGACGGTGATTGCAAAATGGCACTGTAATTTTACTTTTGTCGCAGACGGATTTCAAAATGAAAATTCACTTCCAGTTTGTAGCTTTAATCTTGAATTTTCCCCATATTTAAAGAAATTCTTTTCTCTTTAGGGAAATCTTTAAGCTCTGCGATTTCTCTGAACGAGTGAAATTACGTGTGTTCTAGAATTTTCAGAGGTCTGTATTAAATGAAAGGCTAGGAAAGTTATTATTTTCTACAGTACATCCTTCACAAATTCTTTGAAAGGAAGAAAGAAAATTGTCTAAATAGAATAAAGGCAATAAGCGAATGTCAAATGTAAAAAAAATTATTTCGTCTTTTTCTAGGTTATTGGCACCTTTTTCAGTTTTCAAGAGGGTACGTTTTTTATGAAATGGATGGGCTGGATGTAAAAGTGCCGTTGCTTTTCTATTGCATGTCTGTAATAATAGTGAGTCACTGGGATGGGCTCTGGGGGCATTCTGGAGGTCGATAGGTTTGAGGCTTTGCTTCTCCTTTAGAAAAGGATAGATGAAAGCAAATTTTCTCCTTTCCCTTTACAATTACATTGTCTAAGCCGGGCAAATGCAGATATAAAAGCGAAGTCAGCATTTTTGTGAAGTATTTGGTTCCATAGCTTAAATGTGAAACACACTTAATGCATTCCTTTACAGGGTCACAAAAATTGCTCTGCCGTTGATGCCGACAACGCCATGATCTGTGTTTTAGCACACGGGTTGTTGTAGCTGCAGGAAGTTACAATAAAGTGGTGAGAAATTGGAGAGATATTCAACCAAATGGTATATTATTCACAGTCATATATTATCATTCATTATACCGCATACGTACCCATCCTTTCTTGTTAGGAGTAGCATTTTTGTTCCTTTAGCTCCAGGAATGACAGCGTTTTCCTGAGGAGGCTCCCCATGCATAGTAAGAATTCCATTGTTAAAAAAGTGCAAACCCTTTTTTGCCTTTTGCGGGATGAGACATTTTCGAAATATATTCGTAAAGAGAAAATATAATATACTATACATTCTACTTATACAGCGCACTAAATTAGGTTTTTTGTCCATAAAACACATAAAATATTCTTTTCATGTCAAAAATGAAAAAAAAGCTTCTGATATCTGCAAAGTCACAAAAGTTTCGAGTGTAAATTATTTTTCTTTTAAAAATATTTTACAGCTTTTAATTTCTTTCCATTTCAAGGAACTTGGCAAGAGCTGTCTTTTAATAAATTATTCTTCATATTTATCTATATAAACATAAATATTGTTGGGCTGATATTTTCTGCTTCCGGCTACCTTTTTGGAAGAAATAGAGTTGGCAGGAATTGAATATTATCTTTTATGACCGTGACAAGAATTTAACCCTGTATACAAGTCTTAAACAAATTCTCCAATTCTACTATTGCAAGGAGAATTATGATGGCAAGCGTACTAAAAATTCTTGTCGCATTTCATTACTATCCATAAAAACAAACTACGTGTTTAAAAATTGTGAAAAATTCACTATAGCTTTCTATTCATTTCGACGGAATAATGCTAAAAATAATGTGGTCGTTGTTTATTGTTGACGAAACACGAGCACCAAATGGATTTAATGAACTAGAGTCATTCGTCATGTCATCAATGCTATTACACAGTGGTGTTGTAGTCGGTGTCACTGCTCTAAGCTCTAAGAATGAGTCATGCAGAAGTGTGTTAGCAGCAAATAAAATTACAAGCATTAACAAACAACACCATCATAGCGCTATTTTTGGCACTTGGACGTAATTCACAATTCACTTTCATGTCTTAATGTTAATTTGTTTATTTTTTGCATCTGAGTCTAGAAAGTGTTTGTAACACACACTGGTTCTAGTTGATGGCATTTATAATTCTTGCTGTTTGCTTTTCACTTCAAGAGAAATTAAAAGAAGCATTCCTTCCACCAATCTCGACAACTTTTTGAAGACACAAGCCAGCTTTTACATAATACAGTAAGGTAATGTGGAGCAATACTGTGGTAGAGGTATGATTATTTTAAAACCCGGCCAGTCTGTTGATGTAACGTGACACGCACATGCTCCAGATCATTCTAATAAAATACATACGTTTTAGGTATGCATAGTTTGTCTCGCATAATAAAGCAGAGGCCAATATCCAACAAAGAATTAGATACTACTTATACGTACCCAGACCACATTCAGAGAGAGATAAAGTAATAAGAAGTTTTTAATAGCAAAACTAAAATAAAATTGGCCACGGTGCGGTGCGCTAAAATCTGTTGGTCATGTGCACTTTTGTAGTTCATGCAAAAATTGTAAAGTGGAAATGTTTCTTGAGTTTTGCTACCACTTTGAATTTGTACTTCGAGAACGGTTTATTGGAAAATGAGAATTGGGATTGGAAACTACTCTCGACATGATGCACTGGTTGAAGTTGAAATTTCACACGATGGTGAATGCATAATGCAATAGAATGAACTTTGTTATACAACTATTGAACTATATAATATGATCAGTAATCACCTTGCATCTGCCACTTGGCATAGCAAAATTGCATTGCAGCATGGACCATGTTGCGAAGCAAACTAAATAATGCATGATAGAAAAACATATTGAATTATTTTACGGATATTAGAAATTATAAGCTACACGATTTGAGAAAGTGGAAATCTTTGATATGATTGGATGTTATCTTTAACTTACCAATTACCAACACAAGGTTTTTGGAAACAAGTTTACATCAATCCTCTTTATACTGATTTGACGGTTGGATATTTCGAATGGAACTAACCATATGTGTGTTCCATTTCCATTCCATTTTGTCTTATCTTAACTGGCAAATGCAGACGCAAAACTTGTTATATCATGCAAAATATGAATAAAGATTTACATTATGCAAATAAATAAGTCAAGCTTACAAGATATAACGCTGTATCATACTTAATAAATAGCTTCTATTTATGTCACAGAGTCGTCACAGACAATGCTAAGGATTTTTAGAAGAATGAGAATAATAAGTAAATGAGAAGACTTTTTAATTCAAGGCCAACCCTCACATAAAAGTTTTTGCAATAGTAAAGAAAGTATAAGATTGAAGTACATCTTATCTGACAAGAGGAAAATGACTAGGACAACTTTATTTACACTTTCTTCAGCTCAACTTGGTTTTCCGCTTCTGCTTGTTTCACCCACCATGTTGATTACATTTCCTCTGCCGCAGCATGCCACCAAAGACTGAGAAAACATATTTGCATCATAGACTGTTATTCATTTGATGCAATTCGTTATACATGCCTGAAAGCTGTCAAGATAAAGGCAAACCCCTCGTAAAGAGCCATCGCGGCAGCTTAATCAGTTCCACTTGAGTGGCTCCATGTGCTATTATATCCGTTCTTCCTTTTTTCATACAACTGCAACACTTGATTGTATTATGCTAAATAAAATACAAGAATCCAGTAACAAGAGCCTGGCTTTAAACTATTTATAATGCATAGCTTTTATCATCTATTTGCAGACAAGAAGAAAATGTGTGACTTATTTCATGCTTGACAAGCCTCGAGTGACAGTCATTGCAATTCGATCCGATGATCATATTACCACACTACATGACAAAAGCTAAGACATAGAAACAAATATGTGCATACTTTAATCTGTTAAACTGATAAACGGAAGCCGAACAATTTCTCATTACATTTTGAGTTTGACATTCTCTAGTTTCGGTTTTGCGTCTAATCACGCTAGAACTAACATGAGTTGAGTAATTCACACATAATAAAAAATCATTGCACTAGCATGCAAATCGTGCCACAGATGTCAGACGAAGTCATCCGATGTCATTGATCCAAAGTGATGTAACTATAAAACGACCGTGACATTTATGGGAATTTATTCCAAATTTAGACGTTATTTAATATACGACGAAAATGTATTATTACCCCAGTAAAGTTAATGTAGTGACCATTTATGTAACAGATTTATCTTTAACATTTTGCTCCATCGTTCGACACTCCTACAACAGACCTTCAAAACTAAGGTTATTCCACCTCCACCTACAGTTAAAGGTCTTCTTTATTCATATCTTTGGCCATTTCAATAGAAAGAGACTGATTTCCAAGCCGTAACACCTATGTAAATCTTAAACTAAATCAATATCAACCTAAACCTAAACCATAGCCTATACTCTATTACGGTTATGCCTTATACCTAAACTGAAAAATTACTATTCAATACAATCAAAGTCATACTATTTTATATTATCCTCTCCTCTCCATTTTTTTATTCGACATTATGCAATAACCATTTTTTTTAATTCTTCATATTCAATTTCATCGTAACCAGCAAATTGGGGCCTCCAGATCCACATCATTTGCATATGAATGGAAGTGCAGTGAGACGAAGATGTGACTTAGGTGGGTATTTGTTATTTGCACAACACGATTGGCAAAGTGCAAATTCACAATTTGTGAAATATTTTTAACTACAATTTCCTAAAAGTACTTTTTAACGGTTCGACTGATATAAAAGCCAATTTAAAACACTAAAACCTCAGCAGTCACGAAAACACGTCCGTCATCTTCTGTGTGGTCTGAATTTTGCCTCGTCAATGATGTTCGTTATTTTCTTCACCTCTGATGTGGCTATCGTGGCTTTTCTCTTCCTTGACATTCAACGACCGGATGAAGTAGAAAGTTATTTTCTCGGACAATGATGATGGGATGTGTGCATAGAATTTATTACCAATGCCTACATCCACAGTAAAGAAAGCGGAGCAGCTTAATAGGTTCAAGAAAAACCATGAAAAGAGACCATGAAACCCAAATTACCGAACTTGAATTAAAGTCGCTAGTGTGATCCTTCCTCTCACCTTTTAGTCTATGACAAGGCGAAGATCATCTTTTCTTGTCCATTGTGTGCCTATCTTTTTAATTCCAAGAACGGGACGCTAAACAAGGAAACGCACCAATAATAACATTTCTTTTATTACAGGCGAAAAATACATGCCTAGTGGAACAACTTATATAAAATGAATGCTATGTCCTGGTCTGGTCTGGTGCGCATTTTCGTTTTGTTACGACCATAACACGTAGATGTAAGAAAGATTAGTTATTTTTTTCATATTCATATTATTATATGGCAAATCCCTAAATTTCCTTTCACACAGCAGGAAAATGAAAGGAATGAAAATGCATAGTCGAGTGAGAGTCTGACAAAGAGAAAAGTTCACAGAATATAATCTTACATCTTACTCACTACATTCTAATGGTTGTTTTACTAGTCCTGTCTTTAGAATAGTTGAATTTGCAGTTTGTATTGCACACGCATGACCACACAACTCATATAATACATGACGTAAAGGAAAGCGTGAAGAGAAATAACAACGCAACGGTAGATTACATAGATTAAAAGGAGATTGCTGTTATTCCAGACACGTATAATTTATAATGGAGGCACACAGGAAAAGTGTGGTATTCATAATAATTAAACCGTGTAAAAAAGATAAAAGGGTTACAAGAGGACCACTTGTGTATTAATTTAATGTTGTGCACTGTACGCAACCAATTTTGTAGATTGTAATTGTGGCCAAGTAGGATTGCGCTTTAGTCTGAAGACCGGAAAAATTGTAAAAACACTCATATGTATGAAATTGTGTGCCGCCGCTACAGAGGTGAAAGTGAATATTTTTACAGCACACTAGACATAAAGAGAAAGTGCGACTCACTGTCTAAATAATCCACCACTGGAATTAATCATCCGCATTCAAATAATAAATAGACCTATAAATTAAAAACTCGCAATCTTGTAAGCTGCAAATCAAGTTTATAAACAAGAAAAGTGAAAAGCCGTATCTGATAAAATTACACCCCGTGAAATCCCTTGTTGAGGTGAATAAATGCTATCCGTGGTTTAAATAAAGAGATTATGAAAGACGTTGTTTTGACACATGTAATTAAACTTGTTGATCTCTCCCTTTGTACCTTGATGTGACAAGTTCATATTAAAGTGCACAGTCAACCAAGGACCGGAAAGGTGAAAGACCTTGCAAAGTTGCAACCATCATTTTCTGTGCTAACGATTTTCATTTTTATCAATACAGAGATATAATGTTTATCCTCGTGGCCAATGTACTAAAAAAAGCAGTCTTGAACTGTACGTCTCTGGGTGCTCCAGACTGGAACATTACGTGAGTCGAAATTGAAATAAGTTGGTACTGCATCTGTGTTGCTTTGCGTCCTCCCCAGATTATTAAACGTCTTGATGAAGAACACAACAGCAGAATAAATAAGCAATAAGCAAGTAAACTTGCATTTGCAGGTTTCTGTTTTTTCCTTATTACTTCTTCAGTTCTTGCTCGTAGTTAATTTGAAACTGGCCAACTTTTCTCCTCATTTTCGACACACGCCATATGACAACGCAGCTGTTTTAAATCAGTCAGCAACAGCAGCGATTAAGGCAAAGAGAAAGGAACAGCGCGACTAGAGAGAGATTAGCTCTGTGAAACTGGCGATCTCATTTGGTGGCTTTAATAGCAATACTTTGTTGTGGCAGATGTAGAGTAAAAACGTCAGAATTAATATTGGGTTTCATTTTACGCGGTTGAAGATGAGGTCGTCCCCAAGTCTTCTACCGTGTTACTTCTTAACACTAAGTTTCACTTTATCCTGAGGTATTTTCACTATCTGTATTAAATTCCATTGAAGTAAAAAGTTTCAGGAAGTCTCATTTCGAGCTCAGGTATATTTACTTTCATCGAGTAATGTACATACATTCATTGGTTGGGCAATATGAAAATGTTAAAGTATATAAAGGTGTTAGCGTGATGATCATTATTAATGGGAGCGGAGAAAGTGTATAAGCTGACAGCATTTTATTTCACTTTCTCTGTAGTTTTTTTTTCTGCAAACTCGAACCGCTGTGACTTGTTTGGTTTCGGTTTATTCAAGCATGTTCTTTTCCAACTACAAACATGATTACTTTGTTGTATAGAAACGTTTTTAATTCAGCAGGCTGAGTCAGCGTGTACCGAATAACCTAACACTAGCACGTTGTGATCGTAAAATATACAAATGAGAACAAAATGGACCAACTCAAACAGTTCCGACGAAGTTGTTAAACGTTAAATGCACGTTTCAACTGAAATCATGTTGTGATTTACTTGGTGTAATGAATGATTAGGCACAAACTTGATTACAATTGACCAGGAACAAGCAGATAACAAATTAAAAGGGAAAGCATAGAAAAGTAAAACACCTATTGTTATGCAAAGGAAAACTATGCAGGAAATGCAAAAATTCCCTAGATTCCATTTCTAGGTTGTAGATAAAGTGCCTCCACTCTACATTCGTACGCATAATTTTCAAATAGTTGATTCAAAATGCAGTGTGAAGTGTTAAATGCGATTAAATGAACAAAGGGCGTAGTAATTTTAACAAAAAGCTGCATAATGAGAATTTTACATGTTTAAAGCAAGAATGCAGTAGAACAGCAGTTGAAAAGCTATTAGCGAAGTTGAGTGTAATTAGTAGTAGTCAATTTACTGACTCTGCTGATTCAAATAGTTTAGATAATTATCTCAGTAGCACTAAGGCTTTAATGAAATAAAATTATTATTTTCCTCTTCTGAGCATTCAGTTACAAAGTTGTTTTGATGTTTTTAAATTCAAAAAACAAAAACAAAAATATTAAGGCATTATATTAATACTTAATAGTAATGTGCCCCATTCCAAAACGCTGTTTTATTCAAAATATAAAATATTCAATACCGACGGCTGTGGCATCAAGCTGGAAGAAGACCATGTTAAGACCCCTTCTAAATACTCCATTACAACCCGTAACAAATAAATACCTAAGTTTACTGCGTAGACGGAAATTGTACATGGTGGAAAGCAAATAAAGAAAACAATTCTTGTTTCTTGGTCCTGATGTAGAATATAGTGACAGTTTGAAAGCTCGGCAACTCGGCAGTGAATAAAATTATGAGTTACTCAAATATCTTTGAATTTGATTATAACATTATAGTATCAGCCCTTATAAACAAACCTGGTTTTTACTTTTTACTATAAATACCAAGTCATTTGACGGCAATCAATATTTTCCCTGTCGCTGCTTTCCAGTTGCTCTTTCCTTGTTCTAAAACCCCAAGGGCAATAAATGTGTGGAGTAGCTATAAAGTTATTCGGAATGCCACAAAGTTGTCAGTTTGTTTGTTATGTAGTGTTACACAGGTTTCTGTCAAAATATTTGTGATGCATCACCATCATTATGATTTGACGTAAAGCAGTATTATTTTTGATGCAGTTCCCTTTTCCTTTGCTCCAATTTTTACTACTGTAACATAATATTGATAAAGCTCAAATTATGAGTGGATAGCAAACACAGCATATGGTCCAACTTTAAAAGTAATAAAAACTAGAATATTCAATCCACCTGTAGCAGACCAAATAATAATTGTATAAAAGTCTTGTGCAAAACAGAAACCAGGGTCTTATTGCTACTAATAATGTTTGTTCTTACATGGGAACCTTTTTAGGTGGCACTGGCATCAGATTCTTGAATCAATCTGTAAAACGCTGAGTTACACACAGTACATCGATTTAGAAATCCCCTTTCGTACTGAATACTTCTCTCTGCAATGAACAATTATGGAAACCAACAAAAACAAAACACATGCAAATAGACGGAAATTGTTTCAACTTGCACATGAATACAATTACATACGCTAAACACTTTGTATTTGCTCTTACGTTTCTTCCAGTAATGTTTTCATTTAACTTGTTAACGCACCACTGCCATCAATAATCCGACCGAACCCATTTGTTTGAATCATTTTATAATACCCATTCTATGATCCGCTTGCTTGGAAGTCTTTAACAAAAGAAAGATTTTGAAATCTGCTTTACAGAATGGTGTGTAGTCGTAGTGAAAGTGAACACTCATATAATGATTTAGAGCCATTCTGAAACAGGATGGAAAACTGCACAAGAGAGTTTCTACATTATTTGGGTACAATTATCACCCAAAAACTTTCCCATGTGAGCATTCCAACAGTAAGGGATTCTCCAAAATGTCAATCTTTTTTACATGATGTTGTGATGTACTCATTTATAATATTTCTCAAACAACACATATTTAGTGGGCAAACAAACTTTCCCTTATTATTATTTGTAATTGTAAACCAACGTGTGCTCAAAAACAACCAGGTCACAATCACGATTTGAACCAAATTTCTTTTCTATAGAATACAGAGGTTCTACAAAAATTATATATATACATAGGTACTTTAAGCTCCCTGTAATTTTATCATGAACCTTCTATTATATCAAATCTAAAGTTTAACTACTGCATTAACTGTTGTTTACACTCTGATTATATCAGCATTTGCTTCACTTGGTTCATTTGTGGGTACTGGGTTACTCACTCATTGAAACACAAACAAACAAGTGGAAACTCGAGAACCATCCTATCAATATGAAGACAACAAAATAGCGAGACAGCCGACATAAAAAAGAAATAAATGCGCACGGAACGGGAAGATTCAATATTTGTTTTCTCTCCACTCCAAAAATCGAACAGAAAAACTTTACATTACCATAACCGATAAATAATCCCATTTCCAATTGTTCGAACTTGGAGATGGTAGAAGCTTTGTGTAGTATAGAGTACTTATGTATGTACTCCACAAGACATACTTGATTGGCACCTCTCAACTAAATATACGCGCTGTAATGTAATAAATTAAACATTACAAAACTATGTTTACTAAGTTTTAACCGCTTTTATCTTTCGCATTTTTACCCGATTCGCTTTTCAAGCTTGAAGCTTAAGCTTCTACTACATACTGCAATTGTTTACACTTTTAACTGTTGGGACATGTAAAAATCTGTGGATTGGGAGATTTAAAGAGAAAAGTATCTTATGTAATTCCCTGGAAAGTAGTGACACAGAACACTACTAGAAAAAAAAAGTAGCAATGCTTTTGTTGTATTTACGTAACAGGCATTCGAAAAAGTTTCTTAGTATTCCATTCTAATGTTCAGATTTGTTATCCTTATGTATTCAAACGAAAGTTTGCGCATACTAATGCGAGTAAATCGCAGAGGTGTTGAGGTGTCTGCTGCATTGTTGACACTTGCGGAGCTGCGGAACTCAAAAACTTTGTATAAAGTGCTTTTGTTTACAATGTTGTATTAATGAGAGAATGCAGAAGTATTACAGAAATAACCAGCGACAATCCTCACTCCACGTCGGAAACAATTTTAGCTAGTAATGAATTTACCCTGACCTTTTTGTTTTGCATTTTAATGCAAGTGATCACGATCTCTCCTGTGCCATTCCCAGTATCTAATTTGTTTTCATTGCATTGACTATTCACGATAGCGTTAACAATGTCGGTGCCAGTGTGCTCGCTTCTCTTGCTTTTATCCACTGTAAAATCTATTTAAAAAACAAATCCTAAGGGAATTTAGCACTGTTTACTATTACTTTTGCTTTGTTAGTTTTGTGTTCAACCATTCTTCTTTTGTATGGCATCCCTTGAATGTACTTGCCTTCGCTTTGAAAGGATTTCTTTCTCTTGATCAGATAGAAACAAAATTACCTCTTTCAGTTTTTGTTTTTAAATGATGCAGTCCAGCAAAAGGGTAATGCAGTTGTATAAAAGTTGGCTGTCATCCAGTTTGTTGAAGCACTGGATTTTTTATCAGTTCACGTCGATCTTAAATTGCTTTATCCTCTCCTACTATGTGTAGACATAATACTTAGGAAGTAATAAACCTCTCATTCTGTGTAGTTTTAGGTACCTACATGTTTTCCCGGTTTTTTCTTGTTTTCTCCAGCGGGTGCGACCATTCCTGTATTCTCAGTTCTCATCTTCTTAAGCCGAGTATATAATAAAATGGCAATAAAACACC
The DNA here is from genome assembly GCA_021029165.1 of Cyphoderus albinus. NCBI lineage: Eukaryota > Metazoa > Arthropoda > Collembola > Entomobryomorpha > Paronellidae > Cyphoderus > Cyphoderus albinus. Next base: position 18,035 of record VYYJ01001157.1, on the reverse strand, counting down.
ACGGTTCGATGATGCACTGAAAAATTTGATTTTGGCACGTTCCTTGGCCGTGGACACGATTAATTAGAATTTTCAAAGAGAAAGCCTTCCATTGCCTTTCAAGGTGACATCAAAAAATAAAGTAAAATACAAGAATAAAAAATCGTTTTAGTGGATGATTTTGGATGTCCTTAAGATCCAAGTGATGCAAACCTTCATTGAGAAGGTCATACTGAAGCGTCATTTTTGAACTCTAGTGTTTCTGTGAAACCATTTCCATGCAAGTACCGTATAATTTTCTAGGAATTAGTTTTCTCAAACTTGAAAAAGTTTTTGAATTTAAGCAGGCCCTCCATTAATGTATGTAAAGCAGTTACATATCTACGATCGGTTTGACAAATTGATCGTAAAGTAGGAGAAGGGTAAAAATATGCGGCATGTAACACATTGCTTCGACAGCATATCAGTAGATAGGTTAAGTTCCTAGTTCAAAGTAGGTGAAATTGGTTGGAAAAATGCTCAGTTGAAAGTTGAAAAGCAAGCACATTCAATTCATAATTCAGAAAGTAGGCAGTGTATACGAACTCGTCTTTTTCTTTTTAAAACACATTATTACCCAAAGAGGCATTTATAATGTTGCAGTAGAATTCTAAATGCCTCCGACGACTGCTTGACATTTTTACTACTCCAACCTTGTCGCATTCTACCGTTATCATATTCATGGTGGCATAGTCCTATCGTTTCGTGGTGAAAAACTTCTCGTTTAATTTATACTTAATGTCGCGCCTAAACTAGATGGAACAAAGGTGACGCCAATGTGCTGCATTTTTTCTCTTCTTTATTAGCTCAAATCGAGCAGTTCAGCAGTTGGAGCATTTGTTTTGCGTTGAAGGTTGGTCCGTTTATCCGTCCAGCCGTCCGGACTTAACTCTGTCCACATTTTTGTTAGGTTTTTGGTACTAACGTTAACCCGATTTTGAAATTTTTATCATTATAACGGCTTTTGGTCATAGTCATAGCTGAAAATCAGTTTCTTCATTTTTCTCTCGGCAAAATAACAAATGTATCACAATTAAAATAATTATTATATATGAAGCAACATAGCAGCAACATTTTCATATCAAGACAAAGGAACAAGGGAATTTTAACTGTCAAATCTGGTCTTTCGAGATTTCTTTCTTGAAACCAACATTTGAGCTTCAGCAGGTATGTACAATGAATTTATTTTCTCCACAACTTTTTAGACATCTCGTCTCATTTGAAGAACTCGCCACATTTTATGCTGCTTGTCACAGCTTAGGCAAGCATGAATAGTAAAATTGAACTGATTTGCTTTTTACTTTTCCACTTTAATGCCTAAAGTTTTCTCGTATCACAAACCCGTTACCATCAGGTGTACGTGAGCGAGGGCAATGTAAACGTAATAAATGATGGAACGTGCTTTGCTGCATCAGAAAACTTCTGCGTCTTTCATTCAAGATGAAAAAATCAGCAAATTTCTTCTAGACATTTGAATGCAAAAAAATCAAGTGTAAAAATGCGGAATTTTCATGTTCCACTTTTTCAAGGTGATATGGTTTAGAAAAGCGGAAATAGTATAGAACAGGGAAGTTTGTTTTTGCTGTTTGGGCCTCCTGTTCTTCTAGAATGTACCAACCAGCTATGAGCTACTAACATCATCTTTATAGTCTTGGTTGTTTTCCTTTCTGGTTTTGAGCTCCGTGCCATCTGTACAGCGGAATTGTGTGTGAAACGGATAATACTACTTGTGGAGATTGCTAACATAAGTTCGGTGAAATTTAATTTAGAAATTACCCACTTCCCCGTTTTCTAGGGCACAAGGAAGTACCACTTCAACGAGGATTGTCAAGAGCAGGAATAAAAGCTTCACTTCATTGCCGAAGGGCTATAAAATTGTTGAGATTTGTCAAATCAAAGTAGTTGCTGAGAGGGAAATTTCCGAGATTGAAGTAGTAGTTCTTTCCTGGTATTTTCTTTGACCCTTTCTAACATGTACTATTTGATTGGTACCTTGTCAGACCGAAAAACAACCTAAAGGAAGTATGCACTAAAGAGAAAGCAATATTTTTCTGTTCCTTGATTTGTGTGTGTGACAACAATTTCATCATGAAGTCAAGCAAAGAAATAAATGATGGGAATGATCTCTATATTTTATACTTGAAAGAACTTGGACAATCAGAAGCATTTTTTTGTTCTGAAGTGAAATAAATATGCTTTGTTCTTTGGATAAGGCGCACATTTACCATGTAAGAGGAATTTTCAATTGAGAAAAAGCATATTTCTTGCTCAGCAAAAACGGAGTTTTCTTGATAGAAATTTGAGCGTATTAACCTATCCCAACGTTTGATGTAGTCTGTCTTTAAGTTTCTCAATAAAAAACAATCCGTCTTAGTTTAATCTGAAAGCAAAAGTTTTGTCCAGCGGCTATGGACTTATAGGCTAAAGCTACAAGTAGGTACCTGTTTACAGATAATGCATCCAGATACACATTACATCATTGCTAGCTAATATAAAATAAACCTTCGGTGTACTATGAAGACGGCAAAAGTTAGTTTGGTTCCGCTTTGAAATGTTTCGATGCGATGAATGACTAGCTACTAGAAACAGTAACAAACAGAAGTTCTTTGCTTTTACCGCAGATACGAGTACCTTCAACCGTTTGATCCATTCAGTTTAACGGATTCAATGAATCACCCAAGGTATTGTGTAACTTCGAAGAGAACAAGAAATAACAATTTGATAACCGACTGAAAGAAAACGTTTGCTTTCTCTTGTAGCAGACACAATTTGCTTCTCTGCTTTAGTCAGTTTGAAAAGGCAGGATGCAGTTTTATATAACCTGTTTCATTCAAGATCCTTCTGAAATGAAACCATAAATGAAAATAAATTGAAATGAAATCCTTCGGAAACAAATAAGACGGTTCTAAAAAGGCACCGATAAGACCAATTCCATGAAGACCACAAACCCCTCAATAAATAAAATTTCAAGGATTTTTATAATGTTGCTTTTTATACGTACATGGTAAATACACGGTTTAAGGTTTTAGCAATGTAATAATAATCTTACCTGTCGTCTTTAAAAGAAATCAATCCTTAGATGTACACCAAGTTGGGGGTTACATCGCAGACTTTTAGTATGTAGTATGTAATTTACAGCTTCAGATTAACGATAAGTTTTTTTGGGAAAGTTGTGTCGGATGAAATCGTAATCGAACGTTTTGTCAGCATTTTGCTGATTACCGGAATCTAGATGGCCTAGTAAAAAGGGCAAAGGCGAAACTATCATTTGCTCTTTTGTTCTTCTATATATCAAACTGACAACGAAGTTGGTTTACGATCAGCCTTAAAGGGGTGTAGAAGACTGGGTAATTGTTGCTGTTAGGTGTGGGGTAGAATCATAAATGGTGTAACAAAAACAAAAAGAGTTTACAATTCAGTTTCGATTTGAGAAAGAAATTTTGAAGAAGCATTCTCTAGTTTGGATGGCTCAATTTTTCAAGGGGGAAATGTAAAGACCATATGTAACGTACAGCATTTCTTTGGGTATTACAGAGTTATTAAATTGTAATGAGAACTACAAAATTAAACGACGAAGGCGGACAAGTGTCCCACTCACTTTCCTTGGATAACACCGCTCAAACCTTGGAGAATACAGACAAAAAGACAAATAGCTGTAATTAAAGTCTAGCAAACTATTTTAATTTTGGCTTGACTAGTCATCCAATCCAACTTCCTTCGTTGCATTAAATTATGAAAACGGTTAAGTCAAACCTGTGGTATGTAGTAATACAAGCCAACTGAAAATTATCTAAACTATAAACTAGCTGTAGTGTTTATTCCATACCTAATATAATATAATGAAAGTATTTCTTGTTTGGTCCCTGACTTTAAATGCTACCAAAAAGAATCCCTTTCTATGGAACATTTTTTGAATTTTGAGAATTCCTTTTTGTTGTGAAATAAATTATGATCATAAATGTCCTATCCTATACTTAGAATTCCCACTCAGCCTTATTTTTTACACCCTTGTGTGATTCCGTTAGCTTATACCATTCGTCTAGTTGCCGTCTGACAGGAAATATTACCCATTACCCTTGTCCCACCATTTTCCTAACCCAATTCCTCCTTTTCTTGTATGTGGGTATGGAATGCGACTCCTCAATAACACTAACACTTTAGTGTGAGCGCTTTCACTTTTCTAGGTGAAAGAGCGAAGTCCCTTTGTAAAAGGTCGCTTCGACAAAAGGCTTCTTCTACTTCCATCTAAAGTTTAGTTTCTTAGTTCGCAACACATTCTCTGTCCAAAGCTCGACAGAACATCCACTTCATTTTAACACTTTCGTCTTCCTTTACCTTTCATATTATTTAATTTCCTTCTAGCAAGTGGAGAAAAACTCAATACGCTAATTTTACATTGTACAGCTAAAAGCTTTCAGTTCAACCCAAAGTGACTTCATTTTGTATTTCCTTTTTATATAATGTACCTATATTTTCCATTATTGAAATTGAAGCAGAATATTAAATTTTCTCACTCCAGTTTTCTTTGCCAAAATGCCACCATCTGTGCCTTCTAGATATTGAATGCGAAGTGGCTATCTGGTAGACATTTATCTTCCTTATGTAGCTTACCAGAGATGGGCATTCATTTACTTGAGACGGGACCAAGTTTCATAGCATAACCGTGCACCTCCATCATCATTTTATCAATTGTACTTTGTACATTCCAATCGATCCCTTTATTTCTATCTATTTCAATTGCCGTCCTTGTCTTTTATGCGAATCCGCTCACATGGAAGAAAAAGATCTTTCATGTTGAGCTGAGTTGTAGAAAGCTTTTTGCGACGCCGAACAAAATGTGATGAGATATGCGTTGTATTTCTCTTTGATATTTATCCCCAAGTATCAAGAGTCTTTCTCTTGGTATTTCCGGTAGAAATAACATCATGTAAATAGATACTGTGATGTGATGTGTGAGTGAAGTGATAAAAGAGGTTAAAGGAAAACCTGTGGATTCACATGTTTTCTTTCTCAACTATTTGCGCTAGCATTGCTTCCTACATTCTCCCACCTTGTATTGTCTTGTTGAAAAATATGAGAAAGTTGCAAAAGTGAAAGGACTAACCTCATTTTACAGTCGCGTCATACAAGATATACAGGACTTGCGATACGACAAGAATGCTCATATTTTAGGGTACAGAAAAGATGGTATCATCTTGAACACTTAAAGTTTTGTGACATGATGCGTGCACTCCATTTTAAAGAAGTTTATAACGAAAAATGCCCAGCTGAAAGATAAATCTTCATTGAAGATCAGAGAAAGCTTAGCCTAGTCGGAATGTCCGCTGATATAAGATCTAAAAAGGTAATGCTAACTGTTATGTTACTTTAACTCCGGTGGGGGTTATTCCTTTCATACATTATGTCCCTACAACCCGATGTGTGTATTGTTATTTTTAACTTTTTCTTCTGCGTCACTTTCTGCTCCGAGACCAGGCTTATGATAGGTGAAAGTCTAATCTGTCCGCTGGCTCTAGTATTTCAAAGGAAAGAGACAGTGGGCTGTGAAAAATACATGAAATTGAAAAATATGCTCCCCTTTTCCACAAAATTATATTTCAGAGCAATGTCCTAGTTCTCAATGGTAAAAATAATAAAGTGCGCTTGCTTGCACAGCAGAAATACTTGAAATGTTTTGTGTATTATTTAGTTTGTATTTTCTCACATTCGTTGTTAGTTCCTTATTGTTGTTTGTTAGTTATTTCCTTGAGTTCGTTTTCATTGATTTTCCACACCTTAGTCATTTTCGCTTGCTACTACCTACTCTGCAATAATACAAAAAAAAAGAGTTTCAATTATCCACGAATTCCTTGAAACGCCTATCCTTCTATAAAATGAACTTCGCGGACAGATTTCGTAATGTGGGTTTTAGAGAAATGTAGGACGCAGTAAATAACGCAGATAAATCACAGTAATTACACTTCCCCTATAAGGAAACGTGTTTTGATTTCTGTTAGACATTTTGACATGATTTAGGGGATTCTTGCTCTTCCCCTAACTCTACAACAGCAGAAAAAACGAAAACCCATAATGAAGATTATGAATTCAGTTGATTAAAAAGAATCAGGCTAAGTCATTGGATTTCTGGATAATGCCAGTCTCCATTTAAACCTTTCAAGCTAGCAGAGTTCCAGGAAAAGAAATTGTCCAATATTTTCCGCTGCTAATCCAATAAGGAAACTGGAAAGCTGTGTTGTGTTATTGCGTTTTATCTGTTTTCATTGCAGTCTTGAGAACTCTGGTTCACGAGAAAAGTTCTTTCTTCAGTTCAGTTGCAGTTTCACTAATTCGATAATCCAGCTCAAAAATAACGATTATTGCATTTACAATCCTGTGCGACCCAGATATACTTTTCCATCCTTCCTCTGTTTACTTATCGTTAGCGTAGTTAGTTGTTGCTCCAAGTCGTGCAGGGAATGGAGATGGCGATAAATAATAAATTATACAAATAATAATCTTATTATTCATAATAATCAAATAAACATTAGATGCATTCCTCCATACCTTTGCACAGCACAGTAGTGTTTTCGAGAATTGGGTGTAATAAAAGTGGAAGCAAATGGAAAACGGCTAAAGCAATTTCCTTCAAATTATCTAACTCACTTTCCTCTTTCTCTTTCAGACCAACACCAAACGCACGAACCGGAAGAACTGTTGAAGACCTGAATTAAAGAGCGCCTTCAGCAAGCGGGCAACCAAAGTTGACTTTTCTTCTACAAATGATCCAACGCGGAATAAACCGCAATGCAAACAACCACCGAAGCGAAGTCTCAAACGTAAATACCATTAGATGAAGGGAATATCATTTTATGAGTGAAATCGGAAACCGGAGAATGCATTCAAGTTCTACGCTCCAAGATTTCTGCTTTACACGATACTCCGAGAAGAAAGTGGTTACGAGCAAGTAAGTTTCTCAACTTTCATCCACTTTCTCTGCTCCGCTTCTGTCGTAAATCAACCTTGAAGAAGTAGTAAGTAGCCAGAGCGGCGAGCGGTTCTCGCTCAGAGAACATCAGTGCTTTGGACTTTTACAATATTTTTGCAGCCACTATAAATACGCTATTACTGTCCATCTTCCCCGTGTCACAACATTTACAACAACATTATTCATTGCCATCGTCATCATCAATAACCACGTGGCGAAAAAGATTCCGAAACCAAAAACCACATTGGGAGTAGAAAAAGTTTTCCTTTTCATTCTCTCCTCGCTATCGCCAACTTGTGAACTAAAGCTCTTTTGCTGAGCTGCCAAATGTAAGCTTGGCTGACATTGATAAGTCGCCTTTTATGTTTCTTTTTCGTCAAATGAGGAAGTAAAAAGTGTTCGGTATTGTGTGGTAATTGCAGTCTTAAACAACAGTTGCTACGTCATCGTCGAGCGATTCACTTTCCATCTCTTTCCTGGAAGTAGAACAAAAGCGGGAGGGAAGTGAAAGTGAGGAGGTTCAACCGCACGATTTACTATTTCAGCCTCATTTTCTCTCAATTGGCACTAGAAAAGGAAAGTGAGCGTGAGCAGCAGTGTGAGAAGTGAGCTGTTCTTATTTGTGTGACTTGTCTGTCTTATCATGTCTTAACTTGACTTTCAAGAAGTATTTAGTGGCATTTTTTGTTGGTTTCGTCGAAACCACTTTTGTGGTGAAAAAGCTTCTCACAACACCTTTCTCTAGTCTTGGACGCCTAGTCACGTCAACAAGAAAGATTAGCCATTTTATCCTTTTTCTCCTGTTATTGGGCTTGTTACTTTTGAAATAAGTGAGCAACTCTACGATTCGCTGCCACAGCCACCCATGGTCACAACGCCGTAAATGCTACATCGGTCTACAAAAGATTGTGGGCAATTTTGGCAGTGATTTTCTGGTTCCAAAGGTGTTACAGACAGAGTAAGGAAATGTGATTTAGTTTCAAAAAGATGATGATGACCTGCCATTATTTATAAAATAAACATTCCTCCATTAGTGAACTGTGTACTGGTAACGGTAATAGTAGGGGAAAATGGAACACGATACCTACCTTTATACAATTTACCTCGACGACATAACGGGCACAATTTACTTCATCCATAAACGTATTTAAGCTGACTCTACAGCTAAAAGTAGAGACATCGGACATTGAAAGTATGGCATAGGAAAAGATTATTTTGGAAATTTTGATAAGAGTTTGCATTACATGGTAATGCTAGCTTTGTTTTTCTTCTGTAGAACAAAGTAATGTGACCAATTTAAGACGTCAAAAATCAAGACATAAAATGGTAAAACTGACCGCATTGTTTGAACAGTAACTGTAATAGAATGTTAACATTATAATTCTAAAACTGTCTCTGTGTCTGTTTAAAAGAATCCATTACAGGATCAGGGCCAAGAGTTTTTTGGTGAATACGTTGCTCACAAAAGGAGAGTGAAATCAAGAAAGAGTTATTTTAACAGAAATTGGACACGGAACAAAACCGCTACCTAACCAGCCATCGTCTCATAAAATTAAGCCTATTTAGGCAGCAGCAGTCGGAAAACAAGCGACAGCTCAGCAACTCTTTAGTGCCGCTTCTTCTAACCAAGATAATGACGATGTTGGCAAAGAATAATGCCGTGCTAGAGATGAAAGTGACGTTTCTTCTGCTGTATCTTCTAAAATTGTCACAGAGAAAATAATAATTTCTATTACCGAAATAAAAGAAAGAAATGTGTTCCACTTCAAGGGAAAGCTGTTGTAAAAATTAGAGAAAAGCCTCTTTTGTCATTTCACCGACAACGACCCCTTCCTCCCAGTATATACTGCCAACTCTCTCCTTGAATTCATAAATCAAGCCGAAGATAACTAAGAAAAGGAATGAACCAAAGTAGAATTCCCTTCATTTAACAGGATCAGTAGAAAGAAGCCAAAAAAGTATCATTATTGGAGGTTTTGTATAAATAAAAGTAAAAATGACTGAACCATCGGAGAACAGTGCAGCTGCCGGTGGCATTGATATCCTTCCCAACTACCTCACGCCGGAATATCTTTGCCACAACATGCACTACTTACTCGGTGAAAAACTAGGCGAATCTTTACTGGGGCACAGTGAAAACGCCAGTTTCGACAATGTGAATTCTCTGCTCGCCAACATGTCCAAGCTGTTGAGTAACAACCACATACTAAACAACACATCAGGAGACAATGCGTCTTTGTCTGCTTCCCACTCCGCCAACGAAAGTTACAGCTATTGCAAAACCGATTGGGATAACTTGGTTTGCTGGCCGAAGACGAGGTTCGGCCAAATGGCAACTGCTCCCTGCTTTGGTGAACTAAATGGCATCTTTTATGACACGTCACGTAAGTATAAGTACATAAATAAAAAGAGAGAAAGCATGAAATTACTGCATTTTATATCTCCTATTTTTGTTTTCTCTGTGTCCTTGTTCAGCGTTCTGTAGCTTTTTATGACCGTAGCTAGTGCCTCAGTGTGTGTAATAATATTTTTATTGAATCAGCTGCATCACGTGTGTCTGTCTAACCATTTCCTACATTCTGATGGAAATGAACAAAATTTCTTTTTATAAAAGTCTCGTGGGATTTATAAACAAGAATGTTATGAGTTTTCTGGGTGAATGAGACGGAAGACAAAAATTAGATGGAAAATGATTTGATTAGATCAGGCTGTTGACTCTGCTATTATATGCTACTTGTGCATTTCTAGATAGGTAATCTAATTTGATGCATTTTTATTGTTTTCGTGTAAAATCCTTATAAAACCACACTTGTTCAGGATAAACGGGGACTGAGAGAATGGAACAAAACTAAACCGTAAAACGTTTGGTTGATGTCATCAATTTACCACATGAGAACAAACACATGCACTGGTTTTATTGTTTTGTATTACGTTACTTCGAATCCACCAAGTTTTGTTGTGTAGTGCAAGCGTTAGTTTTGTGCTTAACTGCATTCTGACTTTCACCTATATACCTATTCAGTCATTCAATCAAGGATAATGGTCTCACATTGCAGTAGTCGTTAAACTTTAGGTGTAATTTTAACAAAATAACTGCAGAGATAATATAAATAATTTCGAAATAAAAGCGACTTATTTTTGCAATTTGTTACGCAACCTAAATGTTCCCACTGCCCTTACGCTTGTTAAAAGATTTAACGTTTGGTACTTTGTATTAAATCAATAAATTGTCTATTCTTGGCAAACGGAGAGTCGAAACTGAGTTCTTACAAAAAATCCACGGGTGATGAAAGAGAGATGGGAAAGATGAAAACTTCGCATGGGTGGATTAGAAGACAATGTGAAAAGCTTTTGTTTATTTTTTTACTTTCACCAGCAGCAGAACAGAATTCATTTATACTTGTCCAGCAGGAACATTTAAGGGGACTCATGCTGTTTTTACAAATAATTCTTCCGCTTCATGCTTAAATATTATGCAATATCAACGTAGAATAGGACAAAATAATCGTGCTTCTGGATGAGAATTGGCATCCTCAACGAGTGTGTAGCAATGTGAGAATATGAACAATAAGAGCATTTTATTTATTTTTCACAGAGATAGAAAACAGAAGAAAAACAGATGTATGATTATGATTTCCTGTCTAGTCCCTTTGCTCAGGCCAGCGTTTGTGTAATTTATTTTTTTAGTTAAAAAAAAAGTTTTCAGTTTTAATGTGTAGGTAGTTTCATCAATCGCGTAAACAATATGGAATCAGTTAATGATGATATCCGATGCATGAATTATTAGGTGCACATTATAATTAGATTAGTGATTCAGCTATGAAAACATGCAAAACAGGCCCCAAAAATGCTAGATTGTCTGTATAAGAGGTACATGCACATTTGTAATTCCCAGGTTTATTTGAGCTTTTTATTGTAATGGAGGTTTCTGGAGTGTAACTTTCTCGCACGAATCCGTTCAACAATAACAATTCGTTTAACGATAATATTTGCTGACTGGTAATGTTACCTATCGAATAACCTCCCACTGAGCATCATTGTCCAAATCGATGTAGACATAGAAAACAGCTAAAAATGACATTTCACCGAACAACACTAAAATGTACCCTACAGAGTGGTGGCATTTTTGTCTTACATTTATGGTGTTGTGTAGCCTAAATTTCATCGATTTCACCTTATATTTTATATCCTCAATTCTGACCTTTTTTATGAGTTGCACTTTGCTCTTGGCGAAAGAATTGATGACTCTATTTTCCTCTGCTTTTAAATAACCTCTGCTACGATGTGATCCTCCGCGCTTTACTATTTTAGTCACATGCTATAATCAAGTATTTCCACTGGGAAACAAATACATATGCTGTAAAAATTGGAAGGAAAATACCCATTGGCTAGCGTGTCACCGCACGAACTGACACGTTGTGAGTTTGCGAGTCAAGTTGTCTTCTGGGAAATACTTACACACTTGTAGAGGCTCCTTCTGTCTCCCAATGGTCTCATAAAATGTCATGTAATACATTTCGTGACATTGTCAGCACAGCAGTGAGTAGTCTATTCATAAACTCAATGAATGTACAAATTGTGTCCTCTAAAAGTGTTCTAGAGAAAAGGCTACAGCATTGTTTGTTTCGAAATTTAATAATGATTATACATATGAAAACATTCATACATTAAGTGTTTACGAACCAATAAACAATTTTGTTTGCGTTTGAGTAATGAAAGTAATCTATAGTTAAGTAGTGTACTCCAGATCCATATAGCCTATTCAGATATCGTTGATAATCCTTTTCGCCCAGCGGCCACAAATCAATCTGAAAGAAAAATCACTTTCATTAATTAGTTCTTTACACTGCAATAATTAATTATTTCCAATTCAAAAGACAAAAACAAAACAGTAACATAAAGAACATTTGACAAAAATCGTAGTCACACAAAGTAAACGAAGGTTTGATGACATGTTGATAGATGTGTTTGTGCTACTTTGATGTGGCTTTGCTTAGTTAATTAATTGTCCGGGAATCTACATCTGTTAGAGGCCTTTGTATCTACATTTTTATTCAAGTAAAACTGAATGCTCAGGAATTCGAAATCAAAGTACCCATTAAAAGCGTTGAAATTGTAACTGGGCTTTTAATCTCACTTTTTGGAATTTGTGATGGAATTTTCCGAATGAGCGACCATTTCTAAAATGAAACTCATATTTTAAATTTATGCTACCAACCAAAAGTCTTAATATACTCCACTGGCAGTTAGCTCTTAAAACACAGATGGACAAAAACATTAAGTATAAAACGATGCTACTTATGACAAATGGAATTTTGTTATTCTGAAAACAGCATGCCATCAATTCAAACGATAGGTAGATTTCTTTGTAGCAATCACTTTTCTGTTGTGATATGCGATATGAACATGAGGGGAATTGATATAATTTCAAGCTAAGCTAGACTGTCAAGCTGTGACTTCGAGAGAAGAATCGAAGGTTTCAATGTTAACATCAAACAAGAAATGCAGAGGTGTAAAACTTCTCAGAAAGTCCATAACACATTTTTTCCTGACATTACTCAGAATTAATATGAAACTTCAAGACACGAAATATGTGACACATGCGACGCCACGGTCACATTTTTCAACAACACGGTAAACTTTACACAAGGGATATTTTCCTTTACAGGAAATGTTTGTGGAATGTTTGTCAACACGAACAAATTCCATCGTCCTCATTGTAATTTCACGGATAAACTATTCACAATTCCCATATTTCACGACTTCCAGGGACTTGTTTTGCTAAAAGTTACTTCATTTAACGTTTAATGTTTTATTAAAATTGCTTTCCAATGAGTGAGAACTTAGCCAGGCTAAATATAAAACATAGGCAATGTCCCGCTGCGACTGGTTTTCACGAATGACTTCTTTACATTGTATGCACAAAAGGGATTAAAAGCGGATTTTGTCGGATGTCTGGGAATTTTCTGTGAACAGAAATACTCATCTAAAGACTAATAACAGTGTCAATTAACACGATCCCAGCTAATTGACACTGGAGCCAAGTACTGGTATTTAATAAATTATACATTGTCGGAGATTAAGCACTTTTGCAAAACTAACGCAATTACGCGTGTAGCGACAGTGTCATTACTGTACTGCAGGATCAAACTCAAACTATATGTGCCTAGCTTTTCACGCAGCAATTTTTGATAAAAATTTCGATCTCTTTTGAATTAATTTCTTCCCTTTATAGAGAAAATGGATTGTCAGCACCATGCTATTATGCAGACTGCTTTGGACATTTTCATTTTATTTTTTCATAAGACAAGTTAATCCAATATTCATATATGAAATCCCTGAACACTTAATTCAATATGACACACATTCAGCTCCACATTGTGCGACTACGTCATGAAGTATTGCAGCGTTACAAGAGGATTTTCTGTACATTCTGGAAAAACTTGTTTCGCCAAACACATCTGTATTCCACTTTCACTCTGTCAAACATTTCCATCATTTTGATTCTTTCCCAAGTGGAAAATATCAATTTATGTCCCATAACCTGTTTCTGCTTTCTCTTCTCATGGTTTGGTACAAAATGTGGAAGCCTTTCTTTCCAACAGAGACCACCGCTGTCATTTCCTTATTTTTCTCTCATCGTAGCAGTTGAACGCAAAAAACTCAAAAAGGATCTTTGTACGTTGTCCTCAAACCACTCAACTTCAAATTCACAATGAATTTCAGTCGACTGCTCACTCGATAACTACTATAAGAATTGCATGGCTAAAAAGGAAGTAATAATAGGCAGAAAATGGTGATTTATCTGAAAATAGTCTGACTCCCAAGTCAAGAGCTTGAAAACTAGCTGCTCGCTGCTTAAGGTCTTCATCTTTCACAATGTTTGAAAAAAGCAAGGAAGCTTAGTGAAAAATTGACTCAAACGTCCGTATGGCACCACAACCATCAGCTAAACATCGTTGCGTTCTTCTTTTAACGTAAATACATCCGCTTTTGCATCCTCATTTCTTTGCAAGATTTGCAAGTTACTTTCCCTGCATATTATCAAAAATAAAATGAAGTAAACTGTACAAGCGCTTAAAAAAGAATCTTTCTGCAAACTATCGTGCCTCTGCGTAAATATGAAAGCTGATGTAGTACTAACAACAACAATAACACTATCAAGACTGGAAAAGCAACAACAACGTGACGTGACTCTCTCGTCTGATGCTGGTCCACTGAGTTTTTCATTATGACTACCTTTCACTACACTACACAGCAAGTAGGAAGTGTTCATTTTTATGACAATGATGATGGCAGTTGACTATCAGCATCATCCGTAACAACAAGGGACTCACAATAATAATCATCATAATCACCCCTGTAATAATAAGGTTCTTCAAAACTTCGTGCAGTAGAAAAATCTAGTTGAGTTTTCGTAAAGATGTGGGAAAATCGACGAAAGTAAAAGCGAGTTTGAAGAACGGGGCAGACGTCGATTTCCTCTATTTCATATTTGCTGGATGCTATTACTCGGAAATGAGAGTAGTGTGTATGTTTTAACTTTTACTTTTACTCCTGCTCAAGTCGTAAAAATTCAGACTTTCATTTCATTCGTGGGGCTCAAGGAAGGATTTTTGTGCACAGCTGAGCTACGACAAAGAGAGTATTAAGTAAATGATGGCTGGAGAGAAGAAAGTGAAAATCCTCGAAGAGATATTTTTAGTTCGTGATACACTTAGGCATTAGGGGACTTTTAACTGCGGTTTTACAATTCTTGTCTAGTCACAGTCAGTCATCTTCGTGCAGCTTGTGCCATTAAACTCGTAAACCAGGGGATGAAGCGAGGAGAAATGTAATGAACATGAGAGTCTTGAATAATGACCCTCTTTTTAAAGCATGTGCAGGAAGTGCGATTCGCTGCTTTTGTTTCGAAGTACCGAAAATTTAAAAGTGGAGAGTCGCATTTCATTTTTAGTAATGATATCGAGGCAAAATACTTTAACCATTTTACTATTCCGTTTCAACGTAGGTATATGTTTAAAAAGCCAAATTCCGGGAAAGCATAGTGAAAGCCCGGTAGTAAACAGAAATCTTACTCTCATGATCTTTTCTGAATAGTCAAGCATTTTGAGGGTTTTTGTTTATTTACGTAGAAGCGCAGCGCAGGGGTTTGTTTGATATTTGCTAGATTTGAGATTCGTTGCATGCGTAGAATAAACAAAGGAAGATTGCAAGCAATCTCATATCATTTCTTCATTGTCAAAAGGGTTCGCTGAGTGATTCCTATAAGTGCTCAGTTTTGCGAAATTTCGCAAGCCCAAATGACGAGTGTCACATCTACTGGCGGTCCAATTGATATTCCACAAGGGTACTCTGCTTGCTTCCTTATTCCGATTTTGAATTTTATATTCTTGTCTTGTCAATTTTCATCTTTGGAACCATCGGAAAAGTAATTCCAAATTCATGAAATGACAACCTGGCTTCTTATACTTGATAAGGAAGACCTTGTAAAAAGTTGTTGAAGTTTTGTATTAAAAAATCGACATTTTGGAGAACTTGTGCACAAAATGACACATCATGAGTGTTTTTTGCCTCACAAAACCAATCGCCAAGACCAACCATCGATTTCTACACATGACCACTTTTGCCATAAATAATGATATAATGGTGATCAAGCTATTTTAGTATTTTTGGCGTTGTTGCTAACTT
The DNA here is from genome assembly GCA_021029165.1 of Cyphoderus albinus. Classification (NCBI taxonomy): domain Eukaryota; kingdom Metazoa; phylum Arthropoda; class Collembola; order Entomobryomorpha; family Paronellidae; genus Cyphoderus; species Cyphoderus albinus. The sequence goes on along the minus strand of VYYJ01001157.1, from coordinate 2,362 downwards.
GAAAGTAGGGGTCATTGAGCACGAAAAGAGGTTTGTACAACCTATAAATTTATTCTATACAAGGTTTTGTGGAATTTATTTTATATCGAAACGTGTAATAAACCTTGATGGTATTTAGGATCGAAAGGTAACTCTGCAATAACAATTGCGTGACTAACTTTAATTCCTAGTTTAAATGACTAGGTATTATAAAGTTTTTTGAAAGGCAATCTGTAATTTCAAAGCTTGAGTCATTTGTTCTCATTATGTTCTTGGTAAAATGCTTGTTTATTACCAGAGAATTAAAAAGGAGATAAACATTTTAAACAGTTGGTTCATTTCTCGTTGATGACAGTGTGTCATAAAAGATCATGAGTGAACTCTTTCACCGTTCAGTGCACCCACTCGTGCCTATTAAAAGGGAAACTGAACAATACGTCGGCTCTTTGCGTCTTTTTTATTTTGCACCCGTCGAAGTTTTGTGACGGGTGCTAAAGCCCAGAGGTAATTAAATGACTCATTCAGGCGTTAGGTTTTGACGTTATTGTCGCATTCAAAAGGGAAGAATGAAGTCGTTAAATGAGATTCACAAGCGGAAATAAAATGCTCCCCAAAAAAGATGGTGTACGTCGAACTAGCAATACGCAGCGACGCAGAGTCCATGAAAAAATCACAAGAAGTGCTTTTTATTTTCCAACGAACCAACTACCCGAACGTAAAAATAATTTTTCCTCGACAATAACAATTCCAATTTAGAAGTCTGCTAAAAGATACAAAAGTTGTTTAATTGCAGTTCTTTAAACGAAATTGTCCTTCAAGGATGGATGAGGGAAAAGACCGCCGAGAGGCGCCATGCTTCTTTAACGTTTTCAGTCAAAATTGGTATTATTGATCATAACCTGCGGACTGAAAGGTTTTACATTTCCGCTTTAAACAATATTGGTGCATTGACGCTGGCGCTAAATCCAATATTTTGCACTTACCTATATTTCAACGGTTACACTTGGGCAAAATGAAAGTGGCATGAGATCGTAGGACAAAGAAATAAAGTAGTCACAAAAAGGGCTATTTTGCCAAGAAAAAAAATGTGTTAATGGATTTCCTTTTTTACTGCAAAGGGAAGTGAGAAGAAAGTCCTGTTTCCTCTCTCTCACACACACACTGAGCCAATTTCATTATACCTTTTTTCTCGCCAAATGGGCAAGCTTTACTGCGTCTTGAATTTCTGTCATGGAGGGAAAAAGATAAGAGTTATGATCTACGAGATGTTTAGTAGTAATGATGACGATCACGATCAAGGCCACTAGCAGCATTTCCAACATAAGAACCAATAACTTGCTACATAATATTGCTCTTCATTTTGTTCAACACGAGGCTCAAAAATGTACAGAAAGAAAGTTCCCAGATACATTATTGATAGAATGGGAATCTGGTTAATTTGTAAACGTCACTGAGTATTTCTTGCAGCCGCTGCTAGCTGCTTTTCCCAATTTACTGTTTTTATTGTGTGAGTTAGCCTGCCATTTTTCAGGGATTCTAACTGTTTCCTTTCTTCTTCATTAATGAACGAAAACAAATTAGACATGGGATTATGCGATGAGTGAAGGTGGGTAAACAATTTTCTTCAGTAATCCGGTTTTATACTACGTTGTTTGTTCAATTGAGATCAATTGTTCAATTACTAAACTGACTTTTATCTTCAAATACTATTCAGGATTAAGGTATGAAATAATGAGACTATTGACTTTTGTTTATTTCAGTCACACTAAAATAATCATGTGTATCGTGAGTCTTTAGGGTTTCCCAAAGAACCTGTTCAAAACAAGGTTCATAGAAATGATTAACTTTGCTATGAGTAAATCGAAAAATAATTCACAGCTAAAAGTAAAAGTAATCATCATCAATATAATACATCAATGTAGTATAAAAAGCCTACACACTGACAACGTTTAATTCCAAAATAGGTTAGGTAAAGTATTACCTAACACTGTCTACGTCCAGTGTTCTCTTTTTATCTTACTACTTTTCCACACGAAGAAAGAAATAGTTCTAATCAATTTGTCTTCCCTAAAGGTCAGACGTTTGATTTCATTAGGGCCACTCGTGACTCACGAGTCATGCTCGTAGGGGGTATGTGGTTTAGTTCATTTGCTGGACCTGATTTCTATAGTATTTTTCTTTCTTCTTCGCCAATTAAGAAAATTGACCAAAAACGTCCTCTACAAATAAAGCATGTTAACAAGCGTTGTTGAATTATGTAACCAGAACATTAAATGTGGGGCGATGTAAGGTAGTTCATTACTCGTATTTAGGCTTCCCAATTTTAATCGAGACCCAAAAGGATCTCGTTACCTTCTCGACACAATTCAAACTGAAGCAGGAA
>VYYJ01001156.1:7029-35352 GCA_021029165.1 Cyphoderus albinus | reverse complement strand
CCAGGAGAAAAATATTACCTTATTAGCAAAAAGTAGACGTAAAAGAAGAGGGTTAAAAGAAATGATGATACTATATGGCGGTACCAGTAGGCAGGACGCGGGGGAAAGGAGAAGAGAGGATGCAGTAAACATTCTATTATTAATTAGATGGCTGGAGGAGGTCTCACGACTAATACTCTTCCTTTAATAAAGATAGTACACCCTCATCCTCATCTCATGAAAACATAGAAGTTTCACTAAGCCAGACACAGACACAAAAACACCAGGTAGGAAATGAATGCCGCTACTATACTGCTGCTTGCCACTATGATCTGTAAAATGCCAGAGCTGGGGAAATTTTCAAAAGAAAGAAAAAACGATGTATAATATAATATAATCAAACGAAATTATACCGGTTTGGTTACATATAAAAAGGAAATAAGTTCATATCCGTATGCCGTGCACTCCATTATTGCGTATTCTGTTCAAGTTGCTAGATTACAAATTGCTTTAGCTCTTGTCTATTTATACCTTCTTAGCGGGTGAGTTGCAGTTGTTGGGAAAAGAGAAAAATAAAAGCGAGTAAAGAAATAAATGGGAAGATAGTGCCTTTTTTACGGCTGATCATGTTGTTGATGATGATGAGGACGACGAGGACCAAGCTTTTGCTGCTTACTCTTATTGCTATTGCCGATGTTGTGCTGCTTGTTTTGTTAAGAGAAAGGGAACGATTGTATCTATCGTACGATAGGGGTATTTTTTAAGTTTAGATGCATGAAGAAAAAAAGAAATTATATTTATCAAATAATGGCGAAATGTAGAAACATCCTTGATTTTGTGTTGTGCTGTATATTGAAGCGTAAAAATTTGTGCAAGTGAAATTACTATTTTGCTTTACTCTCTCTATCACTGTTTTTACCTTTTTGCTGCAGTTAAAATCGTAGTAACGGCAGAGCTAGAGGTGGAAAACAGTGGTAATGCAGGATGATGCAGGCAGGCAGAAAGGCTCGAAGACTCATTTTACTTTTGAATGCGTTCGCTTAGCAAAAAATAAAATAAAAAGATGTTATTTGTAGTTGTGTACAAGAAAACTAAGGAAGGAAGGATAAGAATAAGGATGCAAAGGGGAAAGGCACTAAAATATTTTTGATGAGGTGCTCTTTTCTAACCCATTATGCCTCTCCTGAAATGTTTCTGCTACTACTACTTGATTCTATACAGAATTTACCTTACCTTACCTTACCTTAGCTGGGTTCAAATTCAGGGTTGTGTGTATGCGTTGGTGTTTCTCCGGAAAAGATGGGCCATATTATTTAATGTAATGCAAGTATAGTGTTGCAACACTGTACAGAGAGACAGAATTTAATTTAACCAACTTTAATTTCACCGGATGCTTGAGCGAAGAGAGATAGAAAACAGTCCCGTTCGTGGTAAAGTTGTTTCGTATGAAACGGAGCGAGTAGTCAGAAGGAAAAGTCTATTAATTTTTTAACGGTACGAAGTTTTAATATTAGAAACGTATGTACATTTGCCTTATGATTTATCGTACTGTATACGGTAACTGCAATATACAAGTTACCAATGTAATTTAGTTTTAGTTTCAGTTATTCGTAGCAAAACAGGCTTAAAAATTCTCTTATGTATGAAACAAACAAATCAATAAGAGTAAAAGCCCATATTCTAAACTGCTTTTTGTAGTTTGCTAGATGCAAAATTATAAATGAGTTTTAATTAAAAGAATTATTTTCATTACATAGCACTATATTTTGGTACCTCGGTAGGCATTCAGAGTTTTGGGACTAGAAATGTGTTGATCAACCGACCAACTAGACTAGATTCATTTCCGTTTTCTCCAACAATAACACCGGATGCAAAATATCCCCACACTTTGTTTTACGGTGCGAGTTGATGATGTTGGTTGTGGACCATGAATATAAATACGTATCCACAAAATGAACCCTTTTTCTTGTATTCATTTCTTCAAGGAAGGAAACAAACCCTACCAAATAAAAATGTTCTCTTATTTAAATACTTTTTGCCTTTTCCTTTTCTTCATTCATTTCTGTCGGAATAACGTAGGCATCAGACTTAACTTTGCCAAACGAAATTGTAACCGCGTAGTCGTACCACCAAGAGTGTAGCGGATCTTTTCTGAGTGTTCCTGCTCCTTTTTAAAAAGCCACGCACATGACGTGATGGTATTTTTTCCGTGTATTCATTCCATTTTCTTTTCACTTGTTTTTCTAGCCGCGTGCATCTCATTTCACTTCTACTGTTTTATTCATAATGTAATAATTTTTTCTGCAAGGAAAATATGCAAATTCTTTTCCAGGGAAGGGAAAAGCAAAAGCTAGTAACATACACACATAACTTTCTTTAGCGTCTCTCTCTCATCTTCTCCTTTTCCCTTTTATATTTTAGCTGAGCGCTCACTTACTTTAGTTATGTGGGCGCATTCATATACATAAATGTGAGCATACTGGAATTATTAACAAGTTTTTTCTTCTCTTTCCTCAACTCAAGATGAGAGCGAGCCGTCATCCATGTTGGATTTTTATAATGTGTATTACACTCGACCGACTAACGTTACGTTATTTTGCTTTACCTATGAGCATTATACTATATTTTTGGCTGGTTTCGTTGCTTCTGTTCCTCACTTCTCCTCTTCACTTAAGCAAGCCACGACGGTAATAATAATAAGGACGAGGAGGGACCTACATTTACATATAAATATTTTTCTCTCGACTTTTCTCCTTCTTCTCCTTGGGTAGTTAAAACAGAGGAGAAATAATGGCTAAAGATTGTAGAATGCATACTTAAATTGTTGAGCTTTATTCGTATAAACGTAAAAATGAATATATGACACTTTTATCCACAGTGAAATATAATACATTTAATATAATGTAATGTAATCATCGACCAAGCAAAATGAAATGAAATGAAAAAGGATGAGAAAAAAGTCTTTAGTAAGATTATTGTCGTAGTGTTAAGTTAAAAGTAGGGACTGTGAAGAGAGACCCACATGGAGATGGAGATAATTTTTTTTCTTGGCTGAGACTTTGACATAAAAACATGTACACATAAGTAGTTAGATATGATAATCATCCTCATCTTTTTACTTACTCTTTTTATTTTTTGCTCTTCTACGTTTTTGATTTTTTCAGCCGTCCTTCCTTCTAGCGAGCATTTCATTTCTTTCTTTTTCCATAATAATAATATTATTATTATTATTTTGGCTCACTTATCGCATCGAGAGAAATGAGCTTTGCAGTCGTTAAAAAATGAAAGCCAAAAAGGAGAGAAATGAAAATGAAAATGAGTGCCGCCGCTGCCACTGCCACATGAGCGCGGAAACGATGAGCAGGCAAAGAAAAAAGATGAAAATGACTGCAGTGCATTAAGAAAAGAAGATATTTTTACTTACGTAAGAAGAGGAGAGTACGGAGGAGATAATATTTTTATTCCTGCTTTTACTTACATTTTTAAAGAGACACGGAGAAAAGAAAATAATAATAACGGATTTTTTACTTGTTCTTCCTCCGACTTTATTCTCCTTCATAATAAGTGTATTAAACGTAATGTAGAAAAAATAATATAGTGAATGCGTGCTTGCATGTAGGCATTTGCTTATTTTTTTGCATTACTTGTAATAATCATGTGATGTGTGAGAGAGGGACAGGGAAAAAGGAGCGAAGTGAGTGAGTTTAATATCGTATACATGCTCCTGTCTGATGTATGCATACATTAAATCATCCTTTCTGCTTACTTATTTCATTTTTTTCTCAGCGTATTTTAACGAGAAATAAGTAAAAAGGGGAAAGAAAGAGAGAGAGAAATGAAATGAGTTGTAATGGAAAGTTATGTGTTTTTGGCTCCTTCCTATTTTTTGACGCCGTAAGGCTGGCTTAGGCTTCTTATTGCCTCGTCTACTTATGAGAAGCGTAGCGTAGCCATATTAAAATTGTAGCACATTATTATTACATATGTGAAATTATCCCGAGCGAAAAGTCGGAAGCGTAGTTATTTCATTTTCTCTCTCTCTCTTTCTTGGACTTTCCATCCCTTTTTTCTCCGTGGCCGTGGAACGTTTTTGCTGTCTCCCCGTTAACTCCCGTCATGTGACAAAGTAATATCTCATTACTAATGCGAATGAGATGCAAAGAGGAAAAATGTATTCCGAGTCACATTATTATTATTACTGTAGTTAGCTGTACGTACTTTGAAGCTCGTACGTATTGTTCACTAAAATAAGAAAAAAAAAGTATAAATATGACAAAGATGGCATACTGCCACCACCACCGCCATCTCACTAAAGTGGAACGGTTAAATGACAACAATAGCGGGATATTTTTGCATAGAATAGAACGTAACATGGTAGTAATTCTTATTATTTTTTATTTTCTGGATTACTACTTTACTTACATGCATTATTACAACAAGCAACGACCCACCGACATCCGCATTTTACTCTACCTCCTTGTCATTTCTCATAAAACGGCTATTATTTTTGTTGCTCCGGCGTTCATTTTTTATACACACATTATGATTATGTTTTTGTATTCGGAGGTTAACCTTTTTTAATGGTATGCATGAATGCAGGAATAAACCGAACCGAGTGGGTAAGCGCGCTTGAAAGAAAATGGTAAAAATAATGAGAGCAAAAAAATTATTGTGATTATAATTTATTTATGCAGCACGAGCTGATGTGATGTTATGTAACTTTTTTTTATAAAATACTAACAATAAGCAACAAAGGCAGGCAGGCACCATTTTTTGTATTCATGTGTATCGGTGCCACGTTAGGATTATTATAATCAAGTTAGTTTCTCGAGGAATCAGAAGCACAAACAATAGAGCCTTACTCCAACATTCATATTTCATAAATACATACATATCGAGAGAATTTTAACAAAACGAATGAATTATAAAGGGTTTAAATTCGAGACTAACAAAGTTTGTAGTACTGAACTAGTTAAGTCATTCCTGTAATCAATCCTTTAGTCATCAGCATCAAGTATAATCTGTTAAGTATGTTTCGCGGAGACTCTTCCTAAATCCAAATATTGGCAAAGAATTCATGCAATTTTGGAGTTTGATTCTATGCATTCTTTGAAGTTTGAATTGCTACTTTTGACTATGCCGAAAGAAATTTCATTGCTAGTTTAAAATATTGTAGAATATGAAGTTCTACTACATATAAATGTAAATGTATATTAAGTTTAAACTTTAACATTGTCTCTGTGTAGACACAACCAGAACAAGAAATGAAACCTTTTCATTCTGCATTACAATTAAAAACATTATGCACAAGTGTACCTTTTTAAAATACAAAAGGGGCACCTCTTAACAATTTATTTATCATTTTAACTCCTTTATACTTAAACACATGCGACCATTTTTTGCAGCCTTTATGTTAATGCCATTGATAAAAAGAATCAAGGTAACTATTTTTTACAGACACACACACCCTAATTTTTTATTGTCACATAGAATTTGATTTTCAAGTTGCGCAGTTGTGCTTTCTAATAATAATGTCTTCTTTTTAAAACATTCCCCATTCAACTCACAGATTTTCTTTCATAAAAATTTTTCTCCTATAAAAATACCAAGTTTATTACTCATCAGGAAGACCTTAGATTGCAATTCATAATTTTATTGATCAGATTCATCACACAAAAAAAATGTCAATATGTTTTAGAGACGGGATCTTCGTATATCATGTAAATATGTTATAAGGGAGCTCTAAAAAATTGGGGATCCGACCAGACCCAGGATCGATTTGCCCATAAATTATTATATATTCCGACTCCGATATTCGAACCAATATTCCATATTGACACACTGTACCATTCATGTTCATGTTCTGTTCAAGTCTGACTATATCATATCAAGTACATTTTTGTACTGACACATGAATTGGAGAAAACCTCAATGAAATAGTAACGCAATGCAACTTCATTTCGTTTGTATAGATTTCTCTGTATTGATTATTTTCCTCTTCTCCCATTCCAACAGAATAGGAAAGGGTTGCTCCTGTTTTTGTGTTCTGTGACTGACTGAACCAAGTTGCACATCATAGATTGCATTAAGGTTATTATTGCCATTTACTTTTTTCCATTTTCATTCACGTATACATCCAATGCTGGGAAATGAAGAGCAGGAGGTGAACAAAAACAAACTAGATAACATAATAATAACAATATCAATGTCTCTTCGTCTAACTGACAGACAGTCTGATCTCGAAAGCACCAAGAGGCAAAAATTCAATATTATTATCTATCGGAAAAGTTGGAGCATAGTTTTAAAAAGAAAGGTTGTTTCTTGTCTACCAAACCGAAGTATCAAAGAGGTTTTTTTTCGCCATTTTTGTTTCGAATTCTTTGTCTTCGTCTGTTTCCCTTGATCGGATCACAAATGTTTGATCGGTTCAGCTCACTCAGTTCAGTTCACCCAACTCGAGCAGACTGAAACAAAATACGTTTACGTCTCCTTGTCCTTTTTTTGTTACTTACGTCAATGAGTGAAACCAGATAACAAATTTGGAGAGACCTTGGGTTACGATTTTTCGTGCTTTAATTTATTAAATAATAATGTGAGGCTTGATGTTTGTAATCAGTTTCTAGCTCTGGAGCTCATAGACGAAAAATGTCATGAGTCAGTCACTGAAAAATGCTCGCAATTGGAACCCTTTTTATACGCTGTGTTTGTAATTACCACGAAGAAAAAATTTAATTACATCGGGCGAAAAATTTAATTAAAAATAGAGTAAGTATTTCAAGAGAGGAAAAAATCATCTTCTCCAACGTTCTGGTCTTGTAAATCGAATATTTTATTTAACGCTCGACGTAATTGTATTAACTTGAACATTACCGAGGACTAGGACACAGCAAGCATTCTAATTATTTTTTCCAATTTTTTGCTGTTGTTCACATACAAACAACAACATCAACAAATATACTCGAGCTGTGCATGCATGCAAGGAAGCAAGCAACGTTGATGAGGATGAAATGGTACCGTCCCGTGAGTAAATTTCCGGGTCGATTCGTGTGCAGGCAGAAGCGAGTGAGAGGGAGAAAGTTTTTTCTTGATGTGATCCAGCATGCGCGACCAAAGACGATTACCACAAAAAATAGCTGGAGCTGCTGGAACACAGCAAAGGCAAACAGAGCTGAGTTAGTTGTGCGAGATTATTCTCATTTCAGTGTTACTTACTTACGTGCATCCATATCCGCACTAGTTAAAACTTGTATACCTAACATGCATCATGATCACAATGATGATGACGGTGTGTTGTTTTTTATTCCATACTCTTTCTTTCTCAGTGCTTACATCTTCCTGCTGCCTGTTTTTAAATATCACACCGACACCGCCACCGCTGCCTCAGACTGAGACAAGTGAGGCCGCCATTCACTGGAGAGAAAAGCAGAAGGAGAGACGAGATTTTTTAAATATCACACCGACACCGCCACCGCTGCCTCAGACTGAGACAAGTGAGGCCGCCATTCACTGGAGAGAAAAGCAGTAGGAGAGACGAGACCTCCACTCTGATACTTTGGCTGTCTCTCTTTAGCTTTCGCTTTACTTGCACTGCGTATTACGATGTTGCGTTAAGTATCCGCTCGTTCGGTTGAGCAAAGAGCAAAACAGAAACAATCCCATTGCATTACTCCCACTGATGAGGAAACTCCCCGAGTTTTCCCCTACTCACTCATTTGCTCCGAGGAGGAGAGAGTCGGGCAGCCATGATGATTAAAACAACTATTGTAGCATCATGCATGCATGTAATATGTGTGGCTGCATGCATTACCGTTACTCTAACACCCTTTTTGGTTCGAAAGTTCTGTGATGCATGTGTATGTCCATGTTAAGTCCCGTTAGAAAAATAGCGAGCTGTTAGTGCTCCACAATGTATAAGTTTGTAGCGTAAACTTTCCAAGGTTTAAATTATTCTCAAAATGTTTAATTTAAATAGAAAATTAATAGAAAATATCCTCCCTTCCTTGGTTTAGTAGGCTGGAACGTTTTTCATGTTTATAAAACTACTCCTAGTTGAATATTTTTTGCTGAGAAAGTTAAGTTGTTTTCTCAAAAAGCGAGAGCTCAGCTCTTTGCTCTTATGGCGTCTGAAGGAATTAGCGGAGAAGGAGAAAGAAAAAATCTCATTAAAATCTTTGTCAGCTTTTCCTTTCCATCTTTAAATCTTCTCAGCGAGATTAAGAAACAGAAAAAAAGCTCATTAGCTATGTGGAGCATCAGCATCACCATTGCCATCAAGCATTTTAAAAACTTTCGTTATGAGAAAAGGAAAAATACGCTTTACATCACTAAACGTTCCAATCTGTTTAGTATCATATCTCCTCGAATTCCCAGAACGCCACAATTCACCATCATCACCACTACCACCAACCGATTCACTTTTTTCATTCATCAAAAACTGAGAAGAAAAACTTTTTAAGACGAAGAACGAGGAAGGGAAAAAAGTAAATGAGAAACTACATCCATTTAACGTGCTGATGCTTCTCTCAGGCTTGTCTTGTGTTAAGCCTTCTAAATTACACCGAAATTAGATAGATACCTTAAGTATTATTCCCTCATCATTCATTTCCTTCTCTCTCCCGTCGAGTATTTAACTGGTACATGTAATATGCATCCAAGCTATACGTATAATAAAAAAGTGCGTAAAAATAAATTATAAAAACTTATATCACATAAGTTGAGTAGAGTCTCTCTCAACGGATGGATGAGATGAGACATCCTTCGGAATCCTTAATTCTAATTTTCCTCATTTAGTTTTTTCTTCCTCGTTCCCATCCTCGTCTTCATCTTCATCGCCAGTCTCATTTTCATCTTTCTCACTCAGCCAAATTAAGTTTTTTCCTTTCTCTCCTTCCTCCTCCTTCCCAGGATATTTTACTCATCTCATCTGCATCTCTCTCCTTCCAAACTAAGTTTAATTTAGGAAAAATGTTCACTTTCTTCGGTTATTAAGAGCAACTCTTTATTTTCCATAGTCGCTAGCGTGGTGTGCTAAGTATAGTGGTCGTAATAGTTAATCCAGCTACGTCTTTTTTCTTTCTTTCTCAACTGGATGATTTTTTTCTAGTTTCATCATATGCAAATTTTTATTATTTTTACTCTCCTTAGTTAACTTGGCTCGGTTCAAAAAAGACGGGATAGATAAAATACATGTTATGATAATATATTCCAGTCTATCTCATTTCAGCGAGAAAAATATCTATTTTTATTTTTATTACGGATAAAGAAGAAAGCACATCCTGCAGCTCTACGGAGTGGAGCGTTGATGATGTTCATTTTCATTATGAGATGCTATCCTTAAAAATATTACTTACGTACGTAAACTAAAGTAACCATCTATGGTAATCCCCAAAGTTGGCCGGCTTTCACTAATGAGAAATTTTGTAATCATTAAGAAACATTTCCTTCCTTTTTCCTCTCACTACACTAAAATCTTCCCGGGATCTTTCCGTGCATCCTCTAAAACTGAAGTATTACATTCTATTAAAATACCCGTGCCCACACACGGTGCTCACACAGCACCCGTTTTCCTTGTGTTGATGGGCGGCGTGATGATAATAGTGGTAATAGTAATGTTATCGTCACTACTGTAGATAGACACAATTTGCTTAACCAGCTTCCTTCATTCATTTCAAACTCATTTTCTCGGCTTCCTCATTCTTCGAGCTGCAGCTATTCTCATTTTTACTATATTGCATCTTTTTAAGGAGAAAGGGACAAGAAATGAGTGCTCATCTATCTTGCCGCTTTTTATAGCTCCTCATTTAACTGAAGAAATGAAAAAGAAAAAAAATCTTAATGAAAAAATATCCCCAAGTTTAAGTTGCTCGAAAGAAGTGGAAGAGAAGGAGACATTTAAATTTCTACTTACATTGTACGTAGGTCCTGCCACTTACTTTCTTAGTTGGTATTTTGTGTTTGCAAGAGAAGAGTGAGTTGCTTTGGGATGTCCCTTTTTTATTTCATTTTCGTTCCGTCCTTATTAAAAAAGTCTCATTTTGTCTTTGACTTTGTGCCACTTGCGACAACGACGATGATGATGACGATGAGTACATTTTAATGAAAAAGCGGGACTGAGCAAGTATCATGATCATGATGGCATTCTTTTTAATCCTTTTCATTACTGAAATATTACCCGCCCTTTCCCTGTTTTATGTAATGGGTAGAGGCAGAGACATTAAAAAAGTTTTGCAAGACTTTACGTAAGGCAAATATGTTCGTTAGTCATTTCGTAGGATCAAAAAAGCCTATATTATAAACGTCAAAGGATTATATAACTTTATATCAGTCATATAATGAGAATGAATAATTGCTGCTCACAATGCTTGTTTGGTCCTGTTACAGAAAAATAGCATTAGAATAAAATGAAAGTGAACAAAGATATTATAAATACTTTCAGACTATTCAGTTAAAATTGAAAATGTTTTATCGTACAGACGTTAAGATGACAGTTGCTTGAAATACTGTCACTCTATCCATGTCTTTCTCTCTTAAAAAGTTAATGAGAATTCTTTAAAATTATATTCAAGGATGCTGTTTTATCATATCATTCTTTAGAATAGTTAACATATGTGAACAGTTATACAGTGTCGTAGTTATTCTTAAATGTGGAGTGGACGCAAAGCAGATTTATTTCAAAATTATCTTCATGAATCCAGAATCCCGTTGTTACCTATAAACCTTTAAAGACAGACTAGAAATAAGAATAGTTTTCTCTCTTTCTCTTTTGTGTCGGACAGAATGCCAGCAAGTAATGGGACGTGGAAAAACTGCAGGAGCCATTGTTATCTTGGTGGAAGGAAGAAGCAGGAAGTCAATGACGACAACGAGGACGATGATGATGATGATGAGAATGACAAAGGCTGATTAAGAATTCCAGGCACTAGCTGCGGAGAGAGGCAGAGTTTTACAAGAGACAAATGAAAATGTCACAAGAAAGATGGGAAACGACATAAACGGGCTGCCTGCCGAAAAGGACAAAATTACTGCAGCAGCAAACAAGAGGAACAAAGAGGCCATATAACATAATGATAACCAGCGGAGCAGTGTAAGAAATTAAAAGATTGTACGAATTGGAATGACTATAGCTTTTATAGTATCCACCACACGGGGTTGTTCAAAAATCAGGAGGAAAGGAGACAAAGTCGTTTGGCAATTTTATTCTTTCCCCTTCTCAACTTAACTACATTTTTACTGCTTTTATTTCTCCACAGATAAGAAAAGACGAAGACAGGGGAAACCGTCAAGGACAATAAAAACGAGGAGGAGAGTTGAGAGAAGAGATAGTTTGGTGGTGGCGACAACAATCGTGATTAAATGATGATGGAAGAAAAAAGCACTGTGATGGCTACTTGGCTGTACAAGATTGCTTTCTGCTGACACTTTAAGTTATGGTGCCAGAATTGTTGAAAATGAAAGTAAAATACAATTTCTTGTAATTTAAAGTGCGCCAGAGTTTTAATATTGTGCTTGAAATAGTTCTCAATTGAACGTTAGATTTTTGTAATTTGAGAATCTTGACGTCATATCACAGATTTTAGGCGTTACAGAGGTAAATTAGTAAATCTCAGATGTAAGAGATGCTGTGCAATTTAAGAATTTATACGAATAATATTCAGAAAGTAATCGTTTAATCTTTATTCATAAAAATGCGGTTTTTAGATTTGACACAAAAGCAGAATAATAGGCTCGTACGTGTGCCCACAATGTTTATCTCGTGTTTCCACCGGTCACATTGTTCATTCCAGTAATTTGACTCTTGCTGCCAAAATGGAGATAAATACCTCCTCATTCATTCACTCTCTTCAATAAACAAAGGAGGTTTATCAAAAATTATGAAAGGATGGGATGATGCGATGCAATGCTCTCTTGCATACTAATGAGAAGGTGAGATGATTAGATGATGAGTTGAGGATCATCACCACATCATGTTGCATAAAGTATAATAAATACATAGAAAACAAAAATGTACCCTTGTAAACACGTACTTAAACTCACAGTAATTGATTATGTTATGATAGTGCATAAAATACGAGATAACAAAACAATGAAGAAAGTTTACGCAACGTAAACCGGCATTTACTGTGAACAAATTCATTATGATAATGCTAACCTTGAAATATTACACATTTTTGAATGAATAAAAATTATCAAGAAGTACCTCATTACATTTTTTAAACTCTGATTTACTTTAGTAATACCAAAGGATGAAAATCAATAAATTGTGCTCGTAAAAGTTTTGTTTGTGTAGATAATGTTTTTAGAATTAGCATCGTAGAGCAATTAAATAGTAAGGTTTAAACTATGCTTCAATACTGCCTTGAAATTATTTCGTCCTCCAAAACAGTAATGTAAATGCATGTATAAATTGTAATTAACAAAAGTTCTAAACTTTTTATGGGACTACTCAGATTCGGAAGGAATCGGTTAAATATTAAAGATTTTCCTGTACTAGTAATTTAATACTTAACTATTGTTTCTGATTAAGCCTTGTATTTATATTTTTCTAGCAATGCTGGAGTAATCTTACACTAACACATTGTATAGGAGGCATTCAAGCAATATCCAGTCGACGCAGAATATGCGGACGATGAAGATGACGTTGACAATACAGAACAAACATTTTACTCCTCCTAGTCTAAAAATGAAACCCTTGTTTCATTTCAGATTTTTACAAAGGGTGAGACAAAAAAATATCCTGCATAATAATAATATCATTGTGAATGTGATTGAGATCATTTCTCGACCCATGCAAGCAGGTCTCCACGGGATTTTTGGATCAATCTACACACATTCGTATACACGCGATAAAAAACAAAGAGGAACAACAACCGTACCAGTCGAACTGAACCGATCCACTGAGCAGAAAGGCTGGAGACGAGCGAGCGAGCGAGCGAACGAACGGACCGACCCTTCAACTCATTTGCATAGATTAGCACTTGGCCGTCCTCTCTTTCGCTTTTTTGCTAATTTTCCGCTTTCATCTCATCCCTTCCCCTTCCTCTCTCATCTCATCTCACTTACATCACTGCATCCATTTTTTTTCAGCCAAACGAAGATCAGCTATGTACAAAAAACCAGAGCATATTTTCATACAAGAATGCATGCATAAAAAATGGTGTACAATTTTTTTGAACAGTTTTTTAACCTTTACAATATACGTTTTTTGTTCCCTTTACCTTCTCCGCTTAAGATGTTACATAGATTTCCCTTTCGCAGAATAAAAAATCCCTGTTTCAATTTTAATCACAGCCTTAAACTGGTTAGACCCAAGAACACAATCATTGCATAGCTCCACTTTAGTCAGTGGATGTCTGCTGTGTCGCAATTAATGCAACTCTTTTTTCTTCGCATTACTCACTCGACGTCATTGTATTTTATTAGATTGCAGGAGGCGGAGGATTCAGATGCACTTTAAGTCACAATAAAAAATTTGTTGTGATATCGTCTGAAAAAAGGATCAACCGAAAAAATCTAGCCTGATGAATGAAAAAAGATACAAGGAGAAATGCAATGCTCATGAGCAAGGGGAATTTTTTTCGGGGGAACGGAGGAAACTTTTGATCATCTTGATTACTCCATCCATACATACATGTACGTTATGTTATCCTTGACACATCCATCCACATACTCACATATGGACATGCATGCCACCGTCGCGCCGAGCCACAGCCACCCTCATCATGGCACACATCCCATTAACATTTTCAGAAAAGACATTAAAGCGGAGGCGATTCCGCTTTCTTTTTACTTTTCCCCCAACACTCTGATGATCGTTGCACAAAAATTCCACCTTCCCCTTTTCTTTCACTGTCAAAAAATAAAGTAAAAAACAAAGTTATTTCTTTCTTTTAAAAATATATCCTTTTTCTGTAATAACTGCAGCCATTTTTTATTTACGTGCGCACTCATTGTATTGTACACTGAATAGTGCAATGCAGTGTACCGTCATCCCAGAACTGCCAAAGTTGCCGTCATGACATGATTCCTTTATTTGATTCATTTGTGTCAGTCACTTAACTGAACAAAACCCCTTTTCTTCATACGTACATTGGATTCTTTTTAATAGAAAAACATCAATATCACTTTTTTATTTTAAAAAAAGTTAACTCCAGAGGACGTTAGGGAAAAGGAAGAAGTTTTGTTCACCGAGCCACATCCCAAGGAAAAAATTCATAATAATGACATTATTCATTTTAAAATGCACTTTTCCTTCTCTCATCCTCTTCCTTTCACTCTTACCAAAAATGTTTCCCTTGTCATCTCATCTTTGCCTCCGAGCAAGTGATAGTGTTTTATGAGTAATTAAAATTTCCATATATTTCACACCCATTTGCATCCAGATGAACGCGCACCATAAAAATCGCTGTACGTTTTTACGTTACGTTTCATCCTTTCTCCTGTTTTAAACTGTTTCATCTCGTCAGTTCCAGCTCCAATTCCTCCTGGCAATATTTTTTGTCCCACGCAGTTTTATTTTCTTATCGTTTTACGACAACCATACCAGCAGCATGACGACACCATCGCTGCTTGATCATGATCATAATAGCACAGGGACACACGCCGGTCTCTTTTGAAAACGAAACAAAAGCTGTGTCAAGCATACAGCATAAAGCATAATGAATGAATCCGCTGAATGAAGGGAGTTTTTATGTAAGTGAAGTTATTTCTTTGTGTCCCCTTCTGTTTTTTTGTGCTTCGCTTGATAAAACAATCTTAAGCATTTTACGCATAAATTCTACTCAATTAGCCGAATTGTTCCGTTTTATAACTGCTAGTTAAAACAAGCAGTAGAAACTTTATACAGACACAGACACAGGGCACTGCCAATAATGTAGACACAAAAAACTAAAATGTGTTTGGTATCGACCTTATCAAAACAATAAAAATGTGTGCACTACAGACTGCAGCTCTTGTATCGTTCCAATTTATTGTTATGATTATGGTCACCATAATCATCAAGATGATTGTTCATTACAGAAGCAAGTTTAGTTAAGACTAATAAGCAGAGCAGATCATAGTGGTATCGGTTTAGTCTTGTTTCCCCTTATTTTCTTATCATCATCCTCTCGCCGTTACTGTTTCTTCAACGCTAATAAATCCTGATTTCTCCGATCCACTAAACTTAAAGTTGACTCCTTCTCATTCATTTTTTCTTTATCTCCCACTGGCTTCGTTGTTCTTATTTTTCTTATCTTTTTTTCACCATGTTAATATACTAAATGCAAGTTTTGATTTTGATTCACGTTTAAAATGCTGGACAGAAAAATTATCACTTTATGTATCCTTCACTTTTGATATTATAATGAAATTAAGTAAACTGTGTCTGGTTCTGAGTTGTTCGAGATTTTTGTAATAGTAAATAGTGAAGTGTAGCAACAATGGGCAGATCGTAGCCGTTCATGTTTTGTTTTTGTATTCCGATTTCCAATGCTGCGCTGTGGTTTACAATTTTCACGGATCTACCATGAAACATGACGGGTTCAAAAAGGCATCATATAATTTTCCTCTGCTTTCCTAGTTCCAAGGAAAGAAGGGGAGCCTACTGAGTCGGAGTCAAGTCAGTGTTGAGCAGTGGCCTTGGCTGGCTTCATTCGGTGGGTCTCAAACCATTCATAATCTATTTTCCTCCATGTGTATACCTAATGAGTAATGACTGCAACTTAATGCCCTGTGCACTGCTACAGAATATTCTTTAGACAAAACAACTTAAAGAGAAAATGCCCCTTTTCTTTATTATAACACAGATGAGGAAAGAGCAGTCAGCGGTACTACCATTTCATATCATAGATGTGGTGACCACGATTGTATCATATTATAGATGTTTTCTTCTTACAAGTGAGTACGAGCAGGGGAAGAGGAGCAAGAAATTTGCTGTTGTTTTTGGGTACAGTTTTTATGGGCAAAGAAGTAAGCTAGAAAGTGAAGGAAAGTGAATGTTCCAAAAGGAAGAAGGAGGGCTTCCATTTTCTATTTTATATGTTTTTGGTGCGTGTGTTTGTTTACGGTATGCAAGTAATGATCTCAAATGCTCATTATTCTTCTCTCGCCTTCCCTTCCTTCTTTGCTTCCATCGAGGCTTGGTGTTTTACTCTAATAAATTACGTTTTTAGTGGTTTCTCCTGTAGCTTTTAGATTTTTTTCTTAAATAATTTATTAGTAAGTCTATCTTCATTAATTCAATGGAAAATAAAAACGAGAGAGGGAACTGGGAGAGGGTGTTTCGTAAAACTAAAAATAAAAGCAGTAAAAATCCAATCTCTCTACTTACTGCATTTTGCTGGCTTGCATGGTGTAAAAAATAATAATCCATTTTTAAATGAGCTAATGGTGAAAATGCACGGTGAGCAGGAAACACTTTGCACTTAACTTGCATTAAGAATGGAACTTGGATACGGTATTATGATAGCTCGGCAGTGGCAGTAAATTTTAAGTTAGAGCAGAGAGAGATAAATGTTTTTTATCCCTCGAAAATAGTAATTAGTTGAAAAAGCTTTTTCTCGTGTCGATTTTGTACACAATGAATTTTTCAGATAAGAGAAAGAGAGAAGAAAGAAAGAAAGGCAGGCAAACAATGATCATTAATTTCTTTTCTTTAGAAAGAAAAAGAAGAAAAATGAGCCAAGCAATTTTTTAGTAGTTAGATGCAGGCCAGGGGTAAAATGGAAGGAAGGAAGAATTTAGTAGGTTTAAAATGAGGAGAAAATGAGAAGAAAACAAGGGAATCTCTAAAACGCTAAAACTCCAAAAAAGTTATTGGCTGAGTTTAGCTGGGAAGGCGAATTAGAGATGAGATTGCTGAATGAAGAAGAAAGGCGAGAGAAAGTAAAAGCAGTAAATCCTCTGATTTTCTTTCTTTCGGTTTTTTTACAAGACAGAAGACAATAAAAGGTCAGCAGTTTCTTTCCACTGCCTTCATGGATTGGAAAGAATGATAAATGTTCCTTAGGATGAAATTAAGGTAAAAGCATCGGATCTCGTGATACTTCAGAGTCCAACCCATTCACTTATATAGGAGCTATTTTTTAAATGACTGAACTGATGCAATTCTTTCCCTGTTTAGACTGATTTTGTAGCGCTTAACACTTACTTTTACAAACCTGGCGGAATTATCTTGAATTTGGTCAATCTAGAATTAAAATTTTGATCATTTTTTTTACAAATCACGAACCAATATAAAATATTTTATTGTTAAAAAGTAATCTGATACTAACATCAATGCGGGCTATCAGTCCTTAGGATTAATGGACGTTAAAGTTAGTTTAAATTAATTAAATGAAACAGTTGGAACAATTTAGTGTATTTGTGTAATTTAAATGCCTTTACAATAATCTGAAAGTAATTCATGCAAACTTCTACGCGTCAGTAACAATATGTCTTGCGTTCTTCAAAATAAAATAGTACATTTTAATTTTCGGTTTAACAACATAATTATAATTTGATTTAAATCTAACAATAAATTGCAAATATTTGCTTCACTTCAAAATTAAACTAAAATTATAAAAAATCTGGTCTGATAAGAAGGGAATTAATTTAAATTAAAATTAAGCTACACATTCTACATCTGCCACGCATGTGTATTCTGGAATCCTACGTAAAAATATGTATATACTATAAACAACCATTGCGTCACTTCTTTACCCTCATAGGTTCATACTTCGGTTATTTGCTTATGCATGAACACCTCCTTCACGTACGTAAATGGTCATTAAGTTGAACAGAGAAAATGGCTCTGACGTAAATGATCCATGTGGCAGTAATAAGTTACTTCCCAAACTTTCTCTACTTCTACATACTCACTTGCAACGGTTGGCCCTCTTTTAGTATTCTTTTATCCTCCTTTTTTTCTTTCTTTTATTTTCTCCTTTCATTCAAGCTGATTTTCAAAGAATTTCTTTCCCCGACACATAAGGGCTAAACACTCATCTGCTCCACACACGAAATAAAATACGAAACTATTATTACAGGAAAAGGTGCACTGCGAACTGAGTGCACCATGTATACGTTATGTTATTGAGAACAGGCAATTGAAAGGAAGTTGACAGTAAAAAACAGGACAATGCAATATTACGTCCTTAATGTCTTCCCACTTATTTTCTTCCGATCTACTTTCTTTCTTTCTCTCCTCTTGTTTTCTTTTTATTGAAAGATTCTTTTCTCCACTCCACGCTCTACAATAATGCAATGGATCTGGTGTGTGTACAAAATAATATCATTATGGAACCACACACACTCGAAACATTCATCCATAAAAAGTTGCTTCCTTCCGTGGTCGTCTAATACTAGATTTACATATGACAAGACACAGTAGAAAATTAAAGGCGTCACCGCACGAGCAAACGCAAACGAATGAAATGAAATGAAATAACAATAATAAGAAAGAAAGAAGAAAGTGCTCATACGAGCGTGCACACATATAAATAGCTCATAAAGTGTCTTCTTATATTTAATGTGGATAAGAATGTATATTTTTATAAGCAATCAAGTGAAGCAGCACAAATACGTATTCACACTGGAAATAAAAAGAGAAGCCCATTCTTTTCTTCCTTCAAAGGATTAGTCCTCCTCGAGGTGACTGCCTTGATGGGGTACGGCATATTACGATCAAACCCAAACATCAACAGACACACATACATAAATATGAAGTCGTACGCCGAAGGAGGTGGGTAGAGTAAGAGTAGAGGAAAGCAAAAGGCAAAATACTTTTGTTGAAGAAGATGCTTAAAAGGGAAAGTGATATTATTTGTTCTGTGTACACACTCATACAACAAACACATTTCGGCTCATTTTTCCACAATATAAATTTAGAAAGAATGTATTGTAAGTAATGTATGTACATTTTCTGAGCGATCACGTTTTATATACAAAAAGTGAATCACATCCCACACCCTATAACGGAGTAGAGAAAGCTAGAGAAAAAAGAAATTTCATGCAACCGAGAAAAGTTTCATTTTTCCTTTTTATTTTTGGGAAGTGATCAATTCATTCTAAGGAATGCTTCCTTTTCATTTTAAGCGTTCTAAGTGATGTGATGATACAATCAGGGATGTGTACAGGCATACATTAAGGAAGGAAAGAATGAGGATTCTGATGCTACGTTATGCTAGAAAGTTTTCAATGAAAGATTTTTTTAGCTTCATGCCATGATGATCATGATTGTCATCATCGTCGTCGGTCGTCGCGTCGTCGTCTTCTAGTAATTTGGTATGTGGTATGTACAGAGTACAAAGCTTCCTTGGAAAAGATAAGTAAAAGTTTTATGTAATCTTAACTCGTTTTAAAGGCACTATTGTCATTTGTACTAATGCAATAAATTACAATGACATCACATGTGCTCTCCGCTCTGACTTGCTGGAGTGTCTGGTAAAAAATGTTGGTTTGTTTTGAAGTAATAAAAAACATGCATGACTTTGTCTAAAAAGAAACGAGAACAAAATGAATGCAAATAATAATAAAAACTAAAACATACCAGGGACGAGAAAAAGTATTTTGTTACTTTAATTCCGCACCAACAAACACACACATGATACAATACATGGTCATAAATTTAACCGACTCATTCATATCCACTCAATGCAAGCGATGTCGCAAATGTAACGGCGATTTCTTTATAATGATGGAGCATGGAATACTACGATTAATAGTTTGAACAAAATTGATTCTGATTAATTTAGGAGTATTGCTTAGCATTAGTGGGATCATATTCATATTTACTTAGCATTAAACCTCTAAGTCTTTGAAGGAGTAATTGTTATTAATAATATATTTTTTTTTTCAGTATTTGTATATAGTTAGTACTATGAAAACTTAGAGCACAAACTTATTCAGATTCTTACATCTTGCATTGCGTCAGAGAAAAAGTGAAATGGGTAGCCTCGTTTCTCGCCCTCTTTCTCTTTACAATTGAACCTTGTTTCAAAAGAGATTTCCTGTACACTGTACAAAATGGTTCCGATAATAGTTGAAAGATATCCCCAAACAACTATTTTGGAAACGGAGCTCACAAATAAATAAGTAACTGTTTGCATAAAATTGGCAGATCTATCATATTCATATATAAAAATTTCCCTCTGTACAATACTTTCAGGGAATAAAATATTCAATTTTTGTAGCCTTAAAGTAAGTTTAATAAATACCATTCTATAACCATCCCAGTTATGGCGTTGAAGAGAAACAATATTTGAGTCGAAAATGTCGAAATACCAATAAATATTGGTTTTGTTAAAGGACCAATTTATTTGTGATACTTCCTTGAGTGTAATGTTTATAAAATTCCACTTTTCTGTTTGTTAAAATGGAAATTTCGACCAAATAAATATACATAATGATGAATGAACCTTCAGGTATGATTTGGCACAAATAAGTTTAAAACGATAATAACGACCATAGTATATACCAATATATAATTATTAAAAACCACAACCCGCTAATCCGATTTCTCTTATAAATCAATTTTGTAGGCATAATTGACATTTATTGCATTTGGAGCAGCAGTTCTAAAACAATTTCTTATTTGTATGCTGGTTTTGTGTAAAATATCATTCCGTTCTCCTCATTAAATATATTTAAATCTATCTAATATAAATAAAAGCCATCTCATGTGTATCTGTTATTTATACAATTCTACATGCTTTGACTGATCGTCACGAGATTTGGAGTGGATGTAAAACTGGAAGGCTTTAGTCAACCTTGCAGAAAAAATCAAACCTGCGTACCCGACAGGGTCGATATACCTAGTGCTGGTCTCAATTAAAAGAAGATTGTAATTTGTAATTCAAATTTCAATTTTTCACATTAATTTATTATTTTTAGGAATTGAAAAATTGAAATCGATTTGAATTAAAAATTTCAATCCTGGATTAAACACGAATTGATTTGATTTGAGTAGAAAAAAAATATTTTTATCAATCCCAATTGTATGTCGCAATGACAAATGAATGCAAGCACCGCATGTATTCGCGTTAATGCGAGCCTACACTAAGTAATTTATTTCGTATATTCGTCATATTAATAAGTCATTCGCCTTATTTAACACTGTACTGTTGAACCTCAATTAAAATTAAATAACGACTTAGGTGACAATAATTAATTTAAAGTACTTAAAACGATTTATGTAGCTAATTAAATTTAATTAACCACTCAAATTTAAGTAACAAATTAAATTACATTTTTTAAATAGCTACTGAACTTCAAATAAACAGTTATAATTATTCCTAACTAAGCAATCTCAATTAATTTTGGTTAAACAATTAATTAACCTTACTTAAATTTTGTCAGATAATTAACTTTTTTCAATATCATATAAATTGTAGCCTATAATTTATGTTAATTAAAATTATTTAATGAAAGTTATATTAGTACTCATTACAAATTATTTTTTTATTGCAGTTTGAAATTTCTGGACCCACGACAAAGTGGAATCTGCGCAATAGAGCATTGCGAATTCAATTTCGTATCTCAAAAGTTAGCACTAATAGGGCGTGACTTTGAAAATCGCCATTTAAACTGATCTTTGCTGTACGAGCAGCCACTCACTCAATAATGTAGCTGCCCGCATTACTGCAGTTTGAAATTTCTAGACCCACGACAAAGTGGGTCTATTGCATAGGTCATTGTGAATCATAGCTCACTACACATTATAGCTGAGCATTTTTATAAATTCTACCACAAATTAAAATGCATTTTAAAGTTTCATTTAGGCTTGGAGGTTTCCTAATGAGAAAGAAGACTATTGTATCAATTCCTTTGGATTTCTTTTAACAATTTTTTAAAAAGATCTGTAAAAATCAATCACTAGGGTAAAATCATATTTCATGATTTCTATTATTTCGAAATCGACAATGAAATGTCATTTAAAAATTTAAATATGTAGTTTCACAAATGACCTTTAATTTAGATAAAAAATGAAAACTTGTTTAATCAATTTTTGTCACATACCAAAAAATTGGAATAAACAAGAATTTGTTATTACTGGAATTTCTACATTGATACACACTATATTATATAAACCACGCTTTTCTTCGAACATCGAAACGTTAGAATCATACAAACAAATCATACAAAAACATGAACTGGTTTTGTTAGATGAACTGCTTTCCACTTTCCAGATAATGCACACGTTTTGTGCTTTTACAGTGAAACCTCCGAATAATTGCCTTCCATACAATTGCGCTCTCTCTCTATAATTGCAATGAATTCTCCGCCCTTCAATTTTTAAAAGAATTCTGCTTCCGAATAATTGCACCTCTCTATAATTGCAACCTCCAAAGAATTGCCTTTCGTGCAATGCAAAACAATGCAAACCGAACCCCCATATTATTGCATCCCTGGCGGTTATTTCAAAAATCCCCCTGGGGTGTAATTGTTCGGAAGTTTGACTGTACTTCGTATTTCGCATCAAACGAAACTGCTTTACTCTAGTATCCGTTTTACTTACTTATTTGTTTCATATATGGATGACTAAACGTAGGAACGAAACGTTTAAACGAAATAAATTTTGTCCATTGAATTTATGTACAGTGCCGAATATTTTCCCTCTTACGCAGCTTTTATCTTATCTTTCGTCTTATCTCTTAATTCCAGCTTGCATTTTTAAATGCATATAAGAATTGTTTAAACGTTTTCGTTTATTAAACCATACCTATACATACCTATAATAAGAATATTCTCGAAAAGTAAAATGACAAAAATAAAATTATTATTAATTAGAATGAATAATTAGATTATTAATTTAGAATAATTTAATTAATGTCTGTTGTGTCCAATTACACTCACATCAGAATTAAGATCTGGAATGTTAAATGTTGCAGTTACGCGTCACTCACTTACTTCTTACTTACTTGTTTCAAGATCTAAAGTAAAAATATCGGCGGCGAGCATCCACTAAAGATTGGGTTCTGTTAAGACGAAGAAAAACCTGCCGCGGAAGCTGCTGTTTGGTGGACACAGCTGCCAACACTGTTCATACTCTAGTTTCATAAGGAAAATTTTCTTTGCTCTTATCCTGACATAATATCATTTAATTATGTAGGATAAAAATTAATTATTATATATATTTGGGAACATCAATATTCAGAAACAAGATTGACATGACGTAATATTAATTCATTACAACGAATTTTGACAGTAAATCTAATAAGACAGTGATTTATATACAATAGGCGACATGTCAAAGCTTAAAAATGGCAAAGATTGTACCTAAAGGAAGTTTACACAAACTAACTACTATTGGCGTAAAGATTAATCAAATACCAATAATGAGACGATTTGGAGTCGAAACACTCAAACAGGTAGGTATTACAAACTTTTAAAAAGCTTTATTTTAAACAGCTTCACATACATTATTTTATGTACCACGGATTTCAATTTAATTATTTTCGTATGATAAGGAAAATCCAAATTTATTTGTCGGATAATAAAGATCGTTACTTTTAATACATTTTAGGACCGATGACACAGTTTATGGCAAATTAAAGAAAGTTAACGAATCACAAAAGGCATACTGTTGACGCCTACATTGTGGCCAACTTATGTCAAACAATTTGTCAAAGAAATCACGTTAAGGAATAAATACAAGGTTAATTTTTTCGAGTAACAATATTGTAATATTTAAATATAAGACATTAAATAAGACGGCGGAATTAAGATAAATAAATAAAATAATAATAAGATAAATATGTGTTTTCAAATTAACAAATAAAGTCTTTTATTGTTGTAGAAATTAGCACCCTGTGGCATTGATAATTTAACCAATACTAATTTTAATTGACTTTTTCTTCCACCTGATATTACAGAGTTCAACATATTGGATGGAGTGGGTGATTTTTATTATTCAATTGGGTTTTGATTGATCCCGACCCTGTTTTTGAATAAGGAACTGCTATAATGTAAATTGTATTTTTATAAACAAAAGGAGTAGTTTGAAATTATTTATTGTATTTGTGCTTTCAATTTGCAGTTGGAGTATTGTCAGTGGAGTAAGGAATAAGAACGGAACAACAGAAGGTGGACCACTTACGTGAAGTTAATTAATACCCTTGAGGGAAATGTTTAAGTTGACTTACTATAAAGTCTTAGATGTACACTTTAATTCATAGTTCTGTTTTATCGGACTGTTCTGCTGGGCTCAAAATTGGTTGAATTATTTCCAGGAAAATAAACAAGAGTTTAAATATGTAAAACTTTGTAAAACTAGTTCATAGTTGTCATTGATCGTTTACATTTGTGTAACAGTTTTATATAAACTGTGCATTTATATTGTTAAGGCAGACTGAATAAATTGTTAGTAATTCAGTACTGAACATATTCATAACTCAAAATGGAGAAACAAAACGAAAACCTTTTTCATCTTTTGTATGCTGGTGGTCCAATAATCATGAACTTGGACAGAACAGTGAAAAACAAATTTTTATGTTAAAGTTCAAAACAATTGGTTTTAGTTTTTATATAAAATAATTATTCTGAATTCATATCAAGTAAAACAGTAAAAGTAATGGCCGGTGTCAGTGAGCTTTGTTTGCCCTTGTCAAATATAGCATATAATGTCGCAGCAGGTATGTATTTACTGGCAAATTGCAATTGTTGAACGAAAATAATATTATTTCCTAATTATGTGCATTACATAGTGCAGTAGTTTAAAGTAAAATTGTAATTGTTACAGTAATTTTTTACCTACTACTTCCAGTGAAGGAGCAATTATGTATAATTATAGTACCACCTATACATTCGTCTGAAGTATATTAGATTCAAAACATACCTAAACCAAATTCAGTCATAAAGCATTTATATCTTCTTTAAACATTTAACGGCAATAAAAGAACAAGGCAGACAAACCCAATTCCACTATTTTTGTGAAATTCGCTAAACTGTGGGTGAAAGTGCCTTTTGTGTTCATTCCATGTACGATTTTTTTTTGGATACACCCAAATTCTCCATGACCTTATTCAAGTCCATTTAATAAATTTACGAAATTCATTGAAGTTTTTAGTTTGCTATGTAAATGATGAAGATGACGCACGGACAATGCACGACAAATTCAGCGAAGTATTTGAAGCATGAAGGTCAGGGGTTACAACATTCGTTGTTGTTCATTCAATTCTACAAACGCTTGTAAACTTTGCGAGCAGCCGCCGTGGATGAAATGATAGTTTCATAAAATAAAAATAGCAAGACTTAACAAGGAAAACACGCTGGGTTTAAAAAGAATTGTCTCCACAAGACTCGTCGTTTTAGTTCATTTGTGACAAAATACCGTTGGTCGGTAGACGAATATTATTACAAAACCTGGACAAATGAATTATGGTATAATCAAACTACATGACGACTATTTTAACATTTTCCTTATCTGTTGTATCAAACTTTTTAACTGGTTATATAAGCCGTAAAAAGTACTTAGAAAATTATTTTGGAATTCGTTCTGATATGAATGGTAAAGGAATAAAAATGTAATGAATATTTTGCATTAAAAGCACCATAGCATACAGACAACTTAGGACTTCCATATGAAATCGAAAATGTCACACATCGAAGGTAGAATATTGTGTGAATTACATGTATAAAATTACACAAAGGAAAGTAGAGAAGGCAAGTCAGGTCAACAGAAAAAGCTGTGAATATTTAATGAAAAGGCTGTCGAAAAACACACCTTTCGTGCACGGTCTACTCAAGTCTTGCACTGTCACAATATAATGATACGTAATGGTATTATCTGGTTTGTTTAGATGAATTTCAGTTCACCTGAAATAAAGAAGAGAAGAGTGAAAGGGTAACCCGAGCAAAGTTACGTCGAATTGAGTCGAGTAAGCGGATAAAATGAAATGGAATTAACTCATATTTTCCCTTGTACACTTTTTCTTGTCCATTCTGCACTTGACTGAAAAACAATGTTTTAACGCGAAACTAGCGACGCAAGTTACTTGACGTTAATAACAGGGGAACAAAACGTGTAATAATATTGTTGTTGTATTGTATTGTAATAAACAAGGGGGAAATGGAGTGTGATATTGGGATTCGGGCTGTGCTTCGCTGAATTCAGAGTTAAACAATGTTCAAACTTAAACTTTTTAAGCTTTGTATTTACTATCATCATCCTCACATCATCAAAAACATGCAAATTATTTTATCTCTCACTCAGCCAACTCATCATTGACTCACTAAAGTAAAGCGAAACAACAAAACTTTTTACACACATCATCACTTTCTCTTTCTTTGCTCTTCTGAGTCTTGCTCATCTAGTGTCATAAATATATTGGGAGGCAAAAGAGCAAAAGGAAAAAAAAACTTTGCTAAACTCTTATGTTATTAACATAGAGTTGGAACGTGAAATTTCAACCATAGAAGTAGTCAACAATTTTTGGGGGAAAGGAAACTCTTCAAAGGAAAAGTCACGGAACTGAAACAGACTTGACACAATTGTTGAGCATAACATAAGAGAAAAAGAGCACGCTCAATGAAATTTCACATCTAAAATCCAAAATTCATTCTCAATATCTCAACTCATCATGGTTTTCCTACCTCCTCCAGTCTAACGTTCTTTCCGAAAATGAGAATGAAGGAATGGAGAAAGTGCAGGCGTAGTTCAAAAATCTAATTCAAGTTGTTGGCTGCTGTCACAACAGCTGTCGACATTTTATAATTTTCGACCTTAGTCATCTTTTGGTGAAAAACTTTTCCTATTTTGGCTTGTCACGATAAATACTATAGCATATTCAGGTTCTCATAATAGGATAGTAATAAAAAACAATGATGATGCAGTGGTTATGCGATATCCTTTACCATTACCATTAACAAAAATAATGTAAGCCAACATAATATTCATGAGCTTACAGGAGGAGGAAAGAAAAGTCAAATCATTTTCTCAAAGAGTCGGATATATTCTTTCGGATAGATGGGAGGGATGGTGGCAGCGGCTGTGGCGGGTACTAAGCAAATCACAAACCGGCACATGGTTTTTCCGTGGTCCTCTTCTACGTTTTTGTTTGACTTAGCTCGTCTCTTTGCAAAAAGTTTCCTTTACCTTTTTTGCATTACCTTTTTTGATGAAGTTCTCAATACTGAAAAAACTAACGTTTGTGAATTCCTCACCACAAAACACTTCATTCACCTCCGTCCCTCCCCAATTCCTTGTGCTGTACAAAACAGATTCAGAATGTTTTTAGTTTTTGCCGACAGAAAATAAAGATAACGAAAGCGAAAGGAAAAGGGAAAATGACTACAGCGAAATCAACTTCAATTCACTTTGGTAGCATTACGTAATGACCTTATTAGACACACAAAGGGACGTAACAGAGACAGGATCAAGACAAAAAAGAAGATCGAAAGTCAAATGGAAAAGAGGAAATCCATCTGGGGAGATTTTGAGAAAGTCTACATTGGAAAAGAAAACGAAAGGTTGCAGTTTTAAAATGAAATGAAACGCTCATGACTCCTACGGAAATAACATTGTAAACAACGGCTTTTGAAAGAGTAGAAAGCTTTGCCAATGTTCAACAACCATGCATGGAGGAAGTAAGCAAAATAAATAAAAGCTACATTTTATTACGTCCAGCCAGATCAAGTTAAATATTTAGCGGAAGAGAATGCACAAGGAGAGAATAGAAATACATTGGTAAAATTGTTAAAGCATATTATCGATGACGGTACGGAGGAATTCTTGAAAGGAAAGGGAATGGCGAGTGGCCACATGAAAGATGCATGTTCCTCTCCTCTCTTAGGCGTTTCATCTCATCCCCTGACAGTAACAGCTTTTCGAGATGAGTTTCTATGAATATTGTGTAGTATTCTGTTTAATTCCCGTCGAGACTGAAGTGGGCGAGCTTTTTTAAATATTACAATACAAAGCCAGATCGCTTCGCTTTCCCTCACTTCACTCAAACCGAGTCGCTTTGCTAGTTTTTTGCAATCTTTTATCTATTTTACTTGACTACAAAAGAAAAATGAAATATGTATTCAAAAATTTAGAACTTCCTACAAAATTTATGCTATAATATTATGTGTACAAACGTACGGCTTGGCACATATTTCAGAGTTCGCTGTGCCGTTTGAAACAAATTCAAAGTGCTTCTCTATTTTTTATTTACTTATAGACAGTCACAGTGATGTTGGCGCGAGCTCATAATATTTTATAAAGTATAAATATTAGTATTTGTTAACATGTTACCTTTCACTCATTCATATTTGCAGCATGTAGGCCTACATTTGTTTGAGATTTTTGTAATATTTAGATTTTTCTCTCTCGCTTGCCTTTGTTTTGAACATAACTTGATGAACAAACAAGTGAGAATTGGAAGAATGTACAAGAGCTACCTCAGC
>VYYJ01001155.1:0-35356 GCA_021029165.1 Cyphoderus albinus | reverse complement strand
TCCACGTCCTACAAAATATTCATTTACTTGTACAAATATTTCGAAACACGTACACAAATATGGAGCAATGCTTTCTCCGAACACCATTATCTTTGGTTAATTTAATGCATAGTTGAGAAAAGTGGCTGTATTACTGCAATCAAAAATGTTTTCGTAAACTTTGGCAGAGATGCGAATACTATATGCCGTACACGAGCGAAGCACAACTCAGTTGTTTAAAATAAATTTGTCTGATACGCGTTACAAGAGCAGGAATTTCATCATCCCTTGCATTATATCATCGTATCACAAACATTTCGGTGGAAATAAGAAATAAACAGTCCTTGAAGTCTTGAAGTACCTGGCCCATAAAGGAATGCACATCTCATACACATGTACAAGAGGGGCTTTTATTCTCATGTTGCGGTAATTGACTTCGTGCCTCATTTTCCTTTTCGCCTGTTCCCTTTGCGTACGTGTTCGTGACCGAAAGAGCGTATTTAGAGACAATGCTTGCGTTTGTAACGCACATACTACGTCATTATGCTTTGTGAAGTCCATCAATCTTCATCTTTCATTCTTTCACCAATAATATCCAACTACAGTGCGTCTTTTTCTTTGACTATTAAATGAGACGGTGTAACAAGCTCAACAGTCTCTTTCAACGTGACCAACAAATACCTTGATTATCTTCTATTTGGATAGAGTAAATTTAAAGTGGTTGCGTAACAAAAAAGTAACAAAGCGAAAGAACTAACAAATAAGACGGCAAGACGGACATAAAAATGTAGATGGAAGAAAAAAATGTGTTTTTGACCAGAGGATAAAAAATTAGGTTCAAATTATTGACCAAAGGCTACAATCATAAAGCCATTTGGGATGGAGGAGGAAGCACATAGAGGATGGAAATTGTGCAACAATAACAATGAACTGGACACACTATATATTAAATGAATAGCAGCAATATTTACTCGTTGTATATTGCATATAGAAAATCGGTGGTTAACATCAACTATTTTGTTGAAACTTGACCACATAACATGTGTGAAATGACAAGATTTTAGAGTCTATGGCCTGTGCTAATGGCGCCGTAAAACAATCCATCCTCCTATCACTGACAAATCATCCGTTTCTACTTTGCATGTGCGATGTATTCTTGATATGGAAAGTGGTAAAACTCTTCGATATCGATAAATACATAATTTCTTGAAAATGATACGTAAATGAATCTTGCGGTATCCGTTGGATAATTGTGAATAGAAGGAATCGTTTCATAACAGGGAATATAACAATGTAATGACAGACTTGTCAAAACCACTCTCCAAATCCTGTTCCCTAATAAAAATAATAATAAATCCCCATGAAAATCAAAAGAGAGTGGGGGTGCAGAAGACTTTCTTTGAAGCCAATTATTTACGACATTATTACCCATTCCATGTGTCTGAAAAATGTTTAGCTCATCACCATCAGTCTTTTAAAGAGAAAATACATTTTACACCCTAAAACAACTAGAGAAAGAGCGGACTGCAGCACATTTTGATTATTTATCTTGTTGTGTGCGGACCTAGAAGCTTCTGCGGTAAGCAGCAAAAATCCACAGTGTTGATGTGCTGCGGGCTGTAAATATAAAACCGTAAATTACTTTTGTGTGGCAGCGAGTAAATCTTGTCCATCCAATCCCTCTTCACTTTCTTCTCAGTTTACTTTTTTGATATTATGCAAGGGAGGAAAAACTTGTTTATTTTCACAGTGTCGGAAGTACCTTAAATTTCATATTTAACTCAAGTTCTTGTGATCACATTCATTCAGAAACTTTGAAATGATTATTTAAATAAATCTCATTCTTTACTAGTTTGGCCATTTTAAAAATACAGAAAAGATTGGAACTTGTGATAAGTAGAGAATTTTAACGCACAGTTTTTTTGGCAAAATTCTGGAATTTGTATCGTATGTATATGCTTGCTGCACTTGAAAAAGGTAGGTGAATTGATGTTATCTTACTGAATCTGATGTATGATTTCTTATTTCAAACAAAATGACACAATTTGTATACCTGCTCTCCGACTTTCAATTTAATTTAAAAATTTTATTTACATTAATTTACATAGTTTCTACTACTCTCTGACCTGATTACATCAAAAGCGTGGGTTTTATTGTGTAAACCTAATAAAGAAGATACGTGCTTGGTTATAATACACATAAAAAGATTTCTATCTTTGCACGAAATCAGTTAAGATTTTAACACTGATAAAGTAAGTGCTAACAGCATCACCGACGGAAGAATGAAGCACTTTATTCATCTTCGACAACTTTTCTCATTGCGTTGCGTTACTCAAAGCTAGAAGTACCAACTTTCTGCATACACATGGCATGTAAAATTTCTTAACAAGTTTCTCCAACTCTTTTCATGTCTCACCATCAAATTTCGCTTCGAGATGAGTATTTTCATCATTATTATCATCATCACGCAATAACATGCAAAGGAAAACTACAAAGCGAAGTGAGAAAAAGTGGTGGCTGGAAGAGTTGCGCATAATAAACTTTTTCGTCCGTTACATACATTTGTCCCTGGATAGCGTTAACGTTGATGCAGTTTCATTGAGTTTTTTTGTATTTTACCAAAGTTCCAGCAACCAATATTTCTTCACTTGTCCTTCATTCTTTTTTAAATTGCATTCGAACTAAAGGAAGTCCCAAATCATCCATCAGTACCTTTTCTTGTGACGCTAATGTTTATTTACAATAATAATAATAAAAAATGAAATTTCTTTTCTTTAAAAATGTTAGCTGTCCATCTTTCTGTGATTGAATAATAGAGTGGGCCAGAAAGAATGTTTTATTATTGAAGATGATGAAGCACACTGTACGGTCCACTGTACCATTGTGTGTGCCTCCAAGCCTTTATGTTGCTTTTTCAAAGTGTTTTGTAACAGCTATTTTATTTCCACATTACACCTCATCATTAACAAAGATAACGTTTCGTCCATCTTTAGGTTTGTAACTCCAATTGCAGCTTTTAGCTGGAAGGAAGACAGCTTTCATGGATCACTAGCCATCTTCAATGGATCCTCATCAATAAAACGTCATTCAACATCAAAATACTCTTCTAACAATAAGGAAATGAAAGTACAAACAGCCCGAGAGGATTACTTATGTGAATCCAGTCCCTATTAACTTTTCTGTATCTTTGCAAGTTCGCTTTTTCTTGTGTCTATTTTTCATCCTCTCCGCTATTTAAATAAGAATTACGCTTCGAGAGAGGTGTGGATGAATAGGAGAAAGAGAGAGAGAAAGAGATTGACGATGATCACCGTCTCTTCTTTCCTTCTAACGATGAATCGTCAAGTTTAGCCTTTTTCGTCAATTTGAATTATGTATCAGCATCAGCAAATAGTCAAGAGTCATTCTTAAATGACACCCTCTCCAAATGAAAGTAAGAAAAATATCTTTTATCTCATCTCTTTGAATTTGTTAAATGCTCTGAGCGGCTGCACTCATGCATAATGTACATTCTCCAATATTATTACATTGCTTCATAAAGCACGCATAAAACGTCGAGAGCACATGGAAAAGATTTCGAAGATAATTCGTATTTCTCCTTTTTTTAAATCTTTTTTTTCTGAAAGTGCACATTGAAGATGACTGCTTTGGAGATCTCTCGCGCTGGAGGCCCGGCTCGCTTCACTTGCTTGTCATTTCATTAACTTGCATTTTGCCGGATGACATGGCAGACAATCTTTATTGGCCATCATCAGGGTTTATACGTTACCACTTCCTAGTAAATGACAGCCGTTTGTGCATTAGAAAGCACTAATGAAATGGATATGCAAGTCAAGTACAGTTAGTTAAATCGATCTCCAGCCATTCATTCAGATTACTGCCAATGATCTTCTTGAAGCTCTTGAATTTACTCACATGTAGTCGACTATATATTAAGCGTGCCCAAATTGTGAACAATGACAGTTGTCGAGTTTTATCCAAATCTACTTTTAAATGATCACTAGAACTCGATGACGAAGAGCGTGGGGTCCTTTTAAAGTCAATAGCAGAGATCCAACGCGTTGTAGTGAAATGAGTTGAATGATGGCTCGATATTGAAAATAAAGGTCTGTGGTGAAGTGTTACCAAGAAAGAATTGCTACAAAGGATCAGATGTGCTGTCAGACACCCACACACATCCAGCTGCCACCAAAGGCTATTCGACTTTTACCAAATTCTGTTTTAGTAAATGCGCATGTAATTTACTTGAGAACAAAGTTTGAAAGTAGGTTAATATAATGACGCAAAATCCAGATGACTTAATATAAATTCTACGCTTTGGCGTTATAGAGCATGCACCGAACAAGGTTTTATAAAAAAAAGTTTGTAATTTAAAGGGCACAATTTATTGCAAGTATGCCTCTAATGTACGAGAGTCTTTTTAAACCATCTCAGTTGACATTGAGTGGGTGAATTATTTCTGCTCCCACCACCACGGTAAGTTCTTTCCAGAAGTAGTCCAAAATGTCATACATTTACATCATTGAAAATCCCATTGTCGTGTAACACGATCATTTTCCTGAGACTTTCTCGTCTCTCTCTTGCTCGCTCACAAACTTGCTCGTTACTTTCTCGTTAAATGACTTTTTGGTGTTCCACCCCCTTAAGTCATTAGGAGACACTTGGAGACGACCCCTTCTCGAAACCAAGGGTTAGAATTCAGACAGAAAATATAGTTTGATGAATATAGTGAAGCAAATAAAAATAAGTGTTTTAATCTCGGGGTTTCGAGTTCACTACAGTTTTGTTAAATATTTTATGAAGAAACAAATAAATAGTTACATAATAAAAACTTTTTTCGTGCCTTTCTCATTTTTCATCTCAATTTCCCTAATGTTCTTTGTATCTAAAATTGAAGTGCACATGAAAATGCTTAGTAATGAGATTATATCCACTTGTCCTTTAAATGCAGAAGGGCAAAGGATGCAGAATCAGAATGGAAAGAAAAGGAAATGAGAAGCCGATGCTTCTTTCGCAAAACAATTGCATTATAGCTTTGATTGTTGAGTTGCTGTTTTTCATAGATTGGAGTAACTATTTCGTTTTGAACATTCTAGGAAAATTAAAGAAAATGAGAAAATGGATGGGTTGAAGTTTCGAGTGGTTTAAGAAAAGTGGAAATTGTTGCTTATTTTGTTTAAGCGTTCCTAACTATCCCCATGAACAAGTAAAATATTTTTGTTCTTAATATCGTAATTTTAGCCTTAACCAGTTTTCCTTGAAAACCCAACCTTCATCTTACGTATTCACAAATAGAAAAGTTTCCAGTTAAACAGTTCTCCGTATTCTGGAGAAATGAATTTATCACAGCATGAAAGTTGGTCAAGTGGTAGGTATGTAATTTATATAATTTACCTCGCTCGTAGTTTTTTGTTAAATAACTTTTTGTTAAATAAGTTTTCCAGGAAGTGTTTGAGACCCTCGAGTGAAATTTACCCTTTCTTGCAGAATAAAAACGAGTTTTCACGACCGCTTCAGTCAGAATTTACATTTCGGAAGAAGGCATCAAACGGCATCAAAAGTGACATGAACTTTGTCTTGTTTCTCATTTCTCCGACAGTTCATAAATGATCAAGGAGTATTAAAGCTAATTTTGTCAAAAATTCCCAAGTGGACAACTTGTTCAAAGCGTGTCATTTAAAACAAAGACTAGAAATTCCGCTTGTCAATTGTCAAGAGCATTACGACATGAGCAAAAAAAGTTCTTTCAGAACCGGAAAACCGACCATGTTTTACGCAAAAGAAAATGTAATGCGTACAATGTGTATGTCATGTTGCAGGATGTTCACCATCCGTCAAACAACACAGCAGATTTTGTGAGTTTGACGGGAATAATCAGTCCAGTCAACCGCAGTTCAAATGGCCAAATAAAATTTCTCGTCTCTCGACTTTCAGTTTGTAATATTGTAATGTATGTACATAAATTTACGGCTACTATCGATGCTCATCTCTGTAGGTATCTTGTTAGAGTGCGCTGAATTCATTAGACCTCCAAGATCATGATAAAACGCGAATTCTTCTCCATTTCAATGCAATGAAAAATGGATGTTATAGTGGAGACTAGAGGTTATGTGCAACGTACAAATAAATTTGTACCGCTATCTCAAATCTCATCTTACTGATTGTTTTTGAGTAGCGTGAAGTGAAAAATGATCAGATGGAAAATGATATTTTTCTGGTTTGTAGAGATATGACCGATAATAAAGGTAAAATGAGAAACATTTCCTCAGCAGAACTTCAATTTTTTTGAATTTCCACTGAAATTTCCCTGAGTCTTGTTTACATGATACGATCAAAACACTGCACTGGACGCTGTTGAATGTTCTTCCCACATGTTAAACCTCTCAGTCATAAAACCACTAAAGCCCTTTGAATCACGGTAAAAATAGCAAAATGTTTATCTTTCTATATGTAATTAGAACGCTCCTCAATGTAAAACAATGGAGGAAAAGTATCTTTTTCTAGGTGCTGAAAACCTCGCTGGTTCAACATTGTGGATTTTTATTAACTACGACAAGCGGCAATGCCTCCATGAACTTCATCATCATCACAATCGCTGTCTGAATAAAAGGATGAAAAGAAAGAAAAGAGAATCATCCTTTTCGTTTCGGTATCTTCTGAGGATTGCTTCATCAGCTCGTGTGAGAAGCTTACCAATTCGATGAAATCATACGCAGAGGTAGTTTGGGTAGGTATACTGGAAAAATCTATACTCGTGGGTTCTATAGACTTCGTTTTGGAAGCTGCGTCTCTGTTTGTTGTTGATGATGCAGACTGTGCTATAGAGTTTCTTTTCCAAATCCTGCTAGGTACAATGCTTGCAGTGAATTCCTTTTCCAGTGTCATGTCATGCACCTAAGGTAAGTTTCGTAACTACATTTTCATGCATCTCACAAACTTTCGCAGTAAAGCCAGGCCAGCATGCAGCAGAAGAGAGTTAAAGCCAGCTGAGGTTACCGTGTGTCTCTCAGTCTCAATCTATGCCTAAGGAATTTATTTCTTGGTCAAGCTTCGTTTTGGTTTTGACTAAGACGACAACCTTTGCTTCTTTCACGCTGTTTTTGAACTTTGCTTTGGACAGTATCACATTGCTGGAAGAAAACCACAAAACTCCAAACTTTTCCAATCATCCGTTTCTACTTTTGAAACTTTCATATTGTCACTGCCTCCATTACTAACTCCATGCGTTTCTGGGAGATACAGTTACAAAAACTAATGCATTACTCAAAACATGTTGTATTAATGTCTTTTAAGGTGCTCCGTGTTATATTATACTACACAGTTCAAAATGGTGGGGATTCCATAGTGGTCTGGTCATCAAAACCCAGAACTCTAACAAGGCTGGCAGGTTGACCTTAGGCTGCAGGTGGTTAAGCTTACAGCAATGTACTTGATATAAGTACGTCTTGTTCCTTCCTTCCCAATTTTTTATTTAATTTCTACGATTATACTTTACTATGTCCCCCACATATATATTTGTTTCCTATGAAATTCCAAGATTTATTTCACCTTATAAGAGATGACCATCCACATAATCAGCGTTCACCAGTCGGGAAAGAAGGAAGCAACTTTTTACACATAAGCATACAACGCCATCGGTCCCTTTCCAAACGCCACATCCATAAACCACGGCATCTTTCTATCCATCACTTTGTGAATACTCCAAATGTAGTAAATGATATATGATCCAAAATACCGGAGTTTCAGTGATACCTCATCTCATTGCTCAACTCGAGAACTTGTAGTAAATTACTAGATTCAGTATATGTGCGGCAAGGAACTCAGATTTTCTTTTACAATAAATATAAATGACCGGCTTCAATGGGAAGTTTAAAAAATAAATTCGCTTCACCTCATTTGCCTATCAATGTACCAAAGCTTAATAATTCAAAGGAGACTTGAAATGTAGTGTGTTTTTGAATGGCTGGAATTTTCAAGGTTCTTTTTTATTCCTGTATCACGATGGGTTTGGCGTGGGTAGATACATTGGCTAGATTTCTCCTCGAGGAACCATTCCTTGCTGTATTGTTACCCGTTCGTTAAAAATTTAAAATGTGCGCTTGAATACAATTGTCGGATAAATGGACGTTAGCAGAGGTTGGATGGACAGGCAAGCACTTTAGTAATGAGTAATGGACGAACATATTGTATCTGCATTTCTGAATTTCCAAGGCTCAATTTTTTTTTAAATAAAAGGACGTCATGACCAACGTACTTGTAAGTCATCATCATTCACGTTCGCTTGGACGGGTCGACGGGTTACAAGTTGGTGTATCATGAATCCATGCATCCAAAAATAATATTCAAGTGTTCAAGTGTTCGGATGTGCGCTTACCCCCTTGGGCACATGATGGCTTGTTCCCTTCAACGAAGTGTAAATTTTTTTCTTCGCCCATATTTTTTATTACTTTTAACGTACGAGTTCCAGCTAGCATCAAACATGAGAGATTGTCTTTTATTGGGCAAAGGGTTACAAAATAAATCGTTAAAAGCTTACATGAGCAAGCTTCCCAGATGAATGTTACATAATGAATGCAATCAAGACTGCGCATAGGTAATAATAATAATTTTCATTTATTTCTCCAGCACATTTGTGAGAATGTTGAGGGCACTTGGCGATGCTAACAAGGAAATGGAACTGTTTTATTGCTGTCGAAAAAGGTCTTTTTGTTGGAGCATGCAACTAAAAGGCAATTTATTGAACTGCTTTCAACAAGCTTTTTTTTGGTTTCCCTTTCTTGGACTTGTCTTGTATGCTCAATGAACGAAGCAAAATGTTGTAAATGTGTACGTATGTCAGTCAACAATTGTTGCACCTAAGTGAAATTGGACTTGTGTAGTCGCATTGTAAATTGTATTAGTGTGACAAAAAAGAATGTGTTTTGAATGAGCAGTTGAGCTCAATAAAACTGCCATAATATTTTGCAATCTCTCTTTGTTTGCTTTACATGTTATAGGTCGGGTTAATGAGGGTTACAACTTTTATCTCTTTCCTTTGAAAAAATCACACCCATTAAAGTCACTTATATTACACTCACTTTTACACAGAGCCAGGAAATGGATATATTGGTCTGGATTTATGAGTCCATTTTTTCGGACTATAACAAGACGAAAAAACTTTCGTCAACAATGTGTCCATTTCATGTTTAAATACAGACGAATGATTTCAAAACAAAGGTAGTAAAAAGAAAGTACAATAAAGCTAAAAAGTTGCGCCGATGCAACCTTCTCTGATGAGCTGTCATCATGAGAAACCACAATGATGAGTAAGAAAATATCAAACTCAGAACTCTCTGCTCGCTTGTACGCATGTGTCAAGTCTAATCTTAGGTTTCTGTCGTTCGGCCGTTGGCTTCATTCACCTTTAGATTTAACAATAGAAATGACACGACAATATTGATATCAGCAACAGTGCCAACCAATGGTCTGCTGATGACGCTGGAGTGGAAAGGAGTGGTCATATGAAGAAGATTCTCAGAGATACGTACTTAAATGCTTACGTATGGCGAGTTTTAGAAAGGTGATACTGTATGGTCTAACCAAGCAGAATAACAAAGAGATGATACGCCAACAACAATTTATTACGATAGAAAAGCATACTTGAGTTTCCATTGTCATCCTCTTACGTGTGCTTCTGCCCGAAATTAACTTCAACAAAAGAGAAATTTGTGGTGGAGAGTAGAGAATTTTACGAGGAAAATAACGTTACACCTACATCGCCTTTAAAAATAAACACTACTGGACATTTCTACACATCGACAAAAAGTACAATAATAATGTGTACCATAATAATATCCGGTGCCGGTGCCACTCTACACTTTTTTGCGAGGAGGTGGAAACCAACAATAAAACAGCTCGGTCGCAGACGCACGAAGGAACAGAGGACATAAAAAATCGTTCCTGTTGCTTCGTTGAAATAAAATGGTTACACTGAACGAACATTTCAACTCGATGTGATCAACAATGAGGAGAAGTAAAAGAAAGGACCTCCTCCGTTTTGACTAAATAGAAATAAAAACGCTTCTCAATGCAATCTGTTCGTTATTGATTTTCAATCTATGAAACCCTTCATTCTGTTTCTTTATTTACTTAACATTAATCCAAAATCACTAATCATCATCAGCAACAACAGCAGACTTCTGTAGCCATCAAGCACAATCTTTTTATCCATGAAGGCTTTTTCATTTCACTACTTGTTTGAGAGACGCCAGTCACATTCTGGGGAATGTGGGATGGTCCGACGTTTTTCTGTCTGCCTAAACTAGCTCTAGCTTGCTTAATTTTTATTGAGAAACCAGTGACGCGATGATTATTGTTTGTATTTAGAAAAGGGAATTGAGTGAGCAGAGTACACCGAGGAGAGTTTGTGGTGGTGGTTCTTCTTAATAGTGCCAATCCCTAATTATGTAAGTAACGAACGAAACGACCGTTCACAATAAAAATTAACAAAAGAACATCAGGAAGCAATTCCAGTTGAATCATAAACCATCTTGTACAGAAACCTTGGGTTTATAGATTTCCCCTGTTATGACTGTTTATCTATTCGAGTCATGTAGCAATTCACGAAGGTGAACATCTAAAAATTCTTTTCGATTTTCCTTCGGATTTTAAAAGAGCCATAAGGGGTGGGTGAGAGAGAATGCACTCAGAAGACGAGTCACAAAATGATTGAACGTTATAAGCAAGTTTCAGTTTCATGCAAATGAAGCAGCCAAGTTCTAACATAATAATGTGTATATATTTATTTATGAGTTGCAGCTAGATAAAAACGCTTTGATAGCATTTAATAGACGGAGGCAGAATTTCAATTTTAAGAAAGTCATTGAGCAGCAAGGCAACAATTTTATTTGCCTTCCTAGGTCACAATGATATACGTAGACAATTTTTAAAAACGATTCTTGCACTTGCACCACATTCCAATTCCACCTACCCAACAACTTTTTTTCTTGGCGAAGAGATATATTTTGATTTCTACCCAGTAGAATCTACTACATAAAAAATTTGGTCATCAATATTCTGTTTTGAAAGAAAAAATAAAAGGTGTCAGCAGCACAAATTTGTAGTCAGCAGCGAAGTTTGTAACCTCTGACCTTATTCCAATGGTATAAAATTGAAAAAGAAATGCGTACTTCGTCTTTGATAGATTTACTGTACTTTAATAACACTTTAATATACGGACCCTAACTTTCTTTGCTCGTTACAATCCGCCGCATTAATCTTCCTTTGGTTCGTCCATGTATCAGGTAACTTTTACAGATCAGTCAGATCACTTCATCCGTAAAGATGCTGCTGGCTCAGCGTCCACT
Organism: Cyphoderus albinus; assembly: GCA_021029165.1. NCBI lineage: Eukaryota > Metazoa > Arthropoda > Collembola > Entomobryomorpha > Paronellidae > Cyphoderus > Cyphoderus albinus. Next base: position 24,032 of record VYYJ01001155.1, on the reverse strand, counting down.
TCAAAGATATCAGTATCGAAACTCATTAATATTCATATTGCACAGGTGTGCACTGGCAGTAGGCATATTGTAATTTCGTAGTTAAATTTCTCTAGACTTTTCATGCAATAATAAAAATTGATCCACGGAAAAAATGAGTAGTTATAATAATAATAATAAAGAAGCATCCATAGCGCACATTTTTAACAACGAACGACTGCATAAAATGAAACCCCTAATCGTCATCAACAGGTACCCGAAAAGAATAGTTTTATTATTATAAAAACGACTTGGTACAAGAAAGCTTCCATGCAGATCCTTCAAGTGTCTATCGTGTCTTATCACTTTTTATTATTATCAAAAGACATTGCACCCGCCAAGCAGCATCTGAAGGAACTCTGGTAATCTTGTGGCTGAGCCTGTCTTGTTCACTGTCGTGTTGAGGGACAAAGAAACAAAAAAGGTGATGTGAAGACTGGAAAGACAATAAAAATAAGAGCCCTCTCATTATGTGCTTATGCTCAACCACTCGAGTACGCAGTAAAAAATATTTGAGACAGCCACGTACAACAATGCTCATCCGACAGGTTTATAAGTGAGAAAAGGACAAGAAGATATAAGGTAAAAGTATGTATTATGGAACATATAAAAAGGGAGAAAAGAAAATGATTTTCTTTAAAACGAGAAAGAAATTTTTCAACAAGAATGCTTATGCTATTATGTATTTTGCCTTTTCATCATGATAGTGGTAATCGTGAAACGAAACATACTGGAAAGCAAGGAACATTCCTGGACGCAGGACAGAACAAGGACTAGGAGGACCAGAAAAATATCATCAGTTTTACGCATACCTATTTATTACCGATAGACAACTCTTTCTAATATTTCTTGCCTTGTACGCTGCAGTATGCATGATGCCACTTAATCAGTATGCAAAGTCATAAACAAAAAACATGGCGAGTTTTTGACTAGTACAACATGATTTTTCTGTTCGTTGGAAAGAAAGGTCTTGAAATCTTTTCATCCTCATCATCATCATTATTAGCAGCAAAATATACTGCACAAACACATTTTCTTTCGTCTTTTATTTCAAATTTCAGACACATCATTCAAATTTAGCCATATGGCCCGAACTGAGATGTGCTTTTTGAGTAGTCAAAGGTTCCTTTTTTATTGTCAGCAGGTTACTCCAGTGAAGAATGATGAATATGAAGATTCGAAGATGCTAAGATAATACAAGTAGTACAGCTACTGCACACCAAAATGCTTTCTATGATTGCGCCGTTGGTTCAAGGCTTTGTTTAATAAATAAGTTTGTCGTTGATTGTTTTGTTTTCCCTTAGTCAGTAAACAAAGTTTTATGCCAGTCTTTTCTTTGTTAAGTTTCGTATCTCTAGGCACTCAATTTATTTTCGTCAACAGTGAAATTGTCTGCGCCGCGCAATTGTAGAATCTACAACGGAGATGGAACGCATTCGCTACGGGGTAGATTGTTTTTATTTTGCTTCAAGATGGTGTTAACACGGTTATTTGCACGATGTGACCCACAATATTTATAGGATATAGTCAAATCAAGACTTTATTGCAATGTTTGTTGGAAGTAGGTTGTTATTTATTTAGGAAGTACAGAGTAGAGGTAGCGAACTGATTCAATCGTAAATAATATTTACACGCTTATTAAAGTAGCATTTTTAAATACCTACAACCGAAAATTGTACTTTTAAATCATTTTAATTATTTTTTAGTGAATTAGGAACAACGGTATCATATTACGATATTGCAATACCTATTTGAAAAACAATGATTACGTCATGTTTCTTGTAACTTTATTGCCAACATTGCTTAACAATTACATACATTTCTCAGAGCGAGTTGTATCCGTTCCATTTCGAGAGGCTTATGTATACAGGAAACCAAATGTTGCCTAATTTATTACTCATGCAATCTTGTTTTAGGTAAAACACAAAATGTAGATGCATTTAATCCTTTAATTTTGGTTCTACAGTTCTCCAGATTTTTACACATTTGTGTGCTCCAACTTTTAGAAAAGAAAATAATGAGTGCGATAGCCAATCTGAGTTGAGTCAATAGGTTGGTCGGTGGTGTATGTAGATATTAATTTGGTCATGTATGTTTTCCCTTTTGGTAATTTGGGATGACTTGAGAGATTTCCAGTTTTCTTTTGTACAGGCGTAGAATTGTTCCTACTCGTTTTAAAAGTAATTGAAAAGGCACCAAGTTCAATGAACTAATAAGAATCATCAGCTTGAGCATTTTCATTAGAAATTCTCAAGATAAAATACATCTTCTAATTTTCTCTTCACAAGTGCTGTATAAAATTTGATTTTTCCATGAAATCTCCCTTTGTGCTCAATTTCAAACATTTCCCATTACACCCGCCTCCATCTGTTAAGGAAGTCTTCTCAACTTATCTAATGTTTTGCCATTATTCTTTTGTTTTAGTGGCTCAATATTTTCTGTGGGAAAAGTTTGGAGAAAAAAAGCTTTTAAGGCTTGAAAGAGCAATGTGGGTTATGTTATTCTTCTTACATAAAAAATACACAATTGTAAAATGATTTCTATTTGGGATCCTATGAAAATGCTTGCTTTAATGCAGTTCTCGTAGATTACCAATATAAGCTTCTATGTTAAGCTCACAAAGACAAATTCTAAAAAGGGCATCAGCCCTTTCAGTAATGCTGTGATGCACTTTTAATTTAATAGAAGTGATTTTAACGAGCTAACGAGAAATTTCAATTAAACTGTCAAAAAGCTAAAACCGAATCAAACCGTCACTTACATTACGTGAATCGGGAAAGCCCCGTGAAAAAGATTGGCCTTTTCATATTGCACTAGCAACGATGGAACATGAAAAGGCTGCTTGCTTATTCGTAGCATTTGGGTTAGTTTGGGCCAGGCAGGAGAAAAGAGGAAGCATTACCTAAAATTTCGTTTGTCTGTCCGGTCTGGCCACATTCACATTCTGGAAAAGATGTCCATTAGTCTCACTACTACTAACCTATTTCTTCAAAGGGATTTCTATAAAAAAAATCATACGTATTTTGTTCCAAGCTCATACCTCGCTTTATTTCTCTTTGTCACCAAACCTCTTTCATGGCGGTGATCTATCTTTCATCATTTTTACCACACGCTTTACCCAATTATATGCCGACAGGAAAGAATGGAACACCCGAGACGGCTTTTCTGTTCCAGAAGCACAATGCCACATAACTCACAAGGAAGGAGATGAGGAGGAGAACGTGCGTGTAAATGTCACCGAGTTATCTATCAGTCTTTCTACTCAAAGGTTCTCCATAAACTGTCTCCAATCGCCTTTATGAAGAATCCTCACTCAGTCAGATCAGGTAATGCTCCTTTCATGTCTCGATTTGTCCGACCTTTTTACATTTTAAGTCAAGTCACCCTCGTCTCTAAATAATTTGGTCCTTAATCATGATCATGGATTCATGTTATGATGTCCATTTAAGTCCTATTTAAAAATTGAATTCTGAATGCCTCTCGGCATGGGATGAGCAACAACTCACGACTCACGATTTTTATTCATTTGGTATTTATCACACCATCCGGGTACAAATACTTCAAGCTGAAAGTACTGAAGAATCTGCTTCACTCTTTCTCAATTTTAGCTTATTCAATAAATATTTTGTAGTAAAATGGCAAAAATTGATTTCTTCAATATTTGTTCCGTTATGCTAAGTTTCTAGGAAATTCGTTAAGCACCTCTAGTCACCGTGAAATATTCTATATTTGTAAGATGAAACAATTTTATGGATCTCGTAATCATGAAGCATGGAATCGGAAGATATAAACGTTAATAATATTCTCTTTATGTCAAATGTGAAATTACATATCGCACGGTTCTGTTCTGCTCGTGTCAATTTCCATATTTAATTTCCCCTTCGCTGTTTTTCGCTTCTGAGTGCTTATTTTATATTTTGTTATGCATACATATGTTACAGGAATGACGAGTCATAAATGTCAAAAATGTACCTTTACTTGTAAATTATTCCAAGAACGAAATGACACACTGAGGCTCTGCCCACATTCTGCTTACAGTTTTGAATTTTACTTTTCAGGATGAGATGAAGAATGCTCATATTTGAGCAGTATAATTGCACACGTTGGAATGAGCAGCAAGCAGAGAAAATGCAAGCTTATGGGGAAAATCATAAGGTTTTTTCCCTGTGTGAGACGTTAAATGAATATGTTTTCACAAAACAGTTGGAGACTAAAAGATTAGCTTGTTTGGAAGAATGAAATGAGATTGAAGATTAGATTGACGAAAATAAAATAATCATAAGTTAGCAATGACGAAACTCCTCTGGTGGAGTAGGCAAAGCTTTCTACTCCCTTTTAAGTTGTTATGCTTGACTGCGCATCAGCACATTTCACTATTCAATACAGTGAGGTTATGTACCATCGTATTTAGATGAGTTTTCTTAATATATGTATGGAAAGCAATAACTATAATAAATTCCCGGCTTTTTTATATTCCTCTGAGATTTCTTGAAATATTTTTGCCTCCCTCTCAAAGGAAAATGCTGAGCAGCCGTCTTACAAGGATAAAATAAGAAAATGAAACGTACACTTTCTGTCTCAATTTTTTTAAATTCAGCAAAATTAACACATACGTTAGACATTATTTTGTAATCTAAACACATACACCATATAAAATGCAGCTTTTTCTCAATCATTTTGCATATTAACATCATTTTTCTAACCTCAAGGTTTACTGGAACAACTCGACCGAAGTAATGCAGTTGATTTTCATGATTTCAAAGCTGTTTGAAATTTACCATTTAGACCTTAGACAGTGTCATTTATATAGAATATAAACCGGAGATTCTGTTTGAAAATTTTGTCTGTTGGAGATTACTACCTACTATCAATGAACAAAATAAAAATAGCTTTACATCATTAAGTATTCGTATAAAATTATGGACAGAATGGAAATGTGCATATGCATAAACATTTGGCACACCTGCGTCAATATGGTAAAAGACTTTGTGGATACTATAAACGGACAACAAACATGAGAATAACAATACTTGTCTGAAGTTATTTGCGTAACGGTTGCTTTTAGAAGTAATATTTCAAGAACTGCAACCTCATCACAAACATCTTGCAGTAGATATTTATAGTTCTATTCATAGTTGTAATGTAAAATCTGTAACCAACCGCAAAAATTAATGCGAGAAATTACAAAGAAGCGACAGCCAACACAGGTTACGAAAGTAGTAAGCCACTTAATAATTCAGGGAGTACCAAGTATTTACATTTTATGTTTATAGTAATGTACCCCTTTGCTTGCTTTTCTCATAAACGTACATCCATTCTCGACAACATTTTAACCGGTTGCAAAAATAATAATTATAGCTTTTTTATGCACAGTCTTCGACACGCTGATTTTTGGAAATCGTTCAAGATGTCCAATTACATTGTTTTAAAATAATGTTTTACTGTCTACTTTATAGACGACGCATTTATGCGTGCATAAAATGTGTGTTTTTACAAAAAAATATATTTCCACAAACTGAGACACACGCATGAATAGACACGACACCTTGTTTCGATGTGCCACTCCTTGATATATCTCTGCACACTGTACAAGAGTGGTAATGTCGTGTTCGGTAGCTGCCGACAATCTAATTGAAATTCAAAAAACGGGAGAAAAAAATGCGAAGCCACACGGTAAATGGGAGCCTTATCATTTTAATGCATTTCAGTTTCAATGGAATGAAAAAAAGTTTTTATGTATTCAAGGCATTACATTGTAGATATTTTTATGCATCGCCAAGTTAAAGTTGTAAGCCTTCTGGCAAGTTGATCTCCTCTTTGTAAAAGTGTTATGCACACGCATTTCAAGGAAATGTTGAATGTTCCAGAGAGAAAGAGAGCCAGATGTAGTCATACATATACATGAAGAGTGATGATGGTGATTATTATGATTCGAACCAGATCTACGAAGGAAGGCAGTAGCTGGTATCGGGAGCTGTTGAAGCTATAGGTACACAAAACTTCTCCAGAGAGAAAACAGACTTCCTTTACCATTTATCTTTATTTTTATATCAAAACTACAGTCGAAACCCATATAAAAAGTCTTCTGTTTTCTTGTAGGAGTATCGGAGGCAGACAGAATGTACCTATGAACATGTGCCATTACGTTTTATTTGCTCAAAGTTGCTTCTGATCTCTTTCGTTTCTGCTTTTTTCTTTTCTAATATTTTATCAACTTCTTTGCATATAAGAAGGGTGTTACTGCTGTCTTCATGTTGATATTCAAAAGGTGTCTTTCCTTCCACCCTGCTCTGCATCCTCAACACATAACAATAGTAATAAGAAGGATTCCAGAGGCGAAATGGAATTTTCGTTTCACGATAATGATATTCGTTTTACTGGGAAGTAGACTGGAAGTGCAAAGACATTTTTTCCGTTTTTATGTTTTTTATACTTATTTTCCTCTATTTATATTTGTAAAGTCAAATACACGACAAATATAGTCACTCACGCAATGTCATATTTTTATGAAGTAGTCAGACAAAGGTCTGTTAACAATGTTCTTGAAAATTTCATGTACTGTGGACACAAGCTGGTAATCGCAAAGTTGCGGTTGGCTGGTTGGCGTGTCCACATTATCATTTCATGTTGTGGTGCGTGAGGGTGGATTTAGTTTTAAAGGAATACACATTTCTCCTACTCTTTGTTTACCACACCACCAGCTATGAAACCGCGACAGAACGTTGTGACGAGGTTTGTAACGTGCAACAAAAACTATCATGTGAAGAAATTTTGATTTTAGATTATGTACTCAGAAAAGATAAATGCCTAACCTAGACTAGACACGTAGAATTGTTGTTACCAATTTGGTAAATTCTACTTGTTATACTCGTGTGTGATGAATTCATAATCAAATCATAAATGGAGGCTTCCAGCAACACCTTCTCGAATGGCTTCGTGATAAAAAATGTGGTATAATGCTCTTGTTAATATTATTATTATATTTGCTGAGTACGAACGTCTCACACTTTTCTCGTTCTCTGCATTTGTCTTCAAGTTTTCCGTTGATGCATCTCATAAAAAACCAATTTACTTGCATTACATTACAAGAGAAACTGATACGATATACATATTTTAATATTGCTAATACGGAATTGTTAATTTACTTGTGAATAATGTTCTAAAAACTTGTCCATTTTGTGTTTTCATTATATAAATGCTAATGAATTTACAGGGCAGTGTGGAAATCCATCTGGGAAACCGGTCTCTTACGCCGGAAAAGGACAGGTGATAATAAAGTTACACTACTCTATTAAAATTAAATGAAGAGTGTAAAACCAGGAGTTTGTGGAAAAAGTTTAGAATCTTGATATTCAGAGGATTGCCCTCCACCACTGTCAATAGGCAATAAGAAGGATAAAATAGCAATTACAACAACAAAGTAGCAGATTTTTGCCGGAAATGGGAGCGGCAGACTGGACAAGTCTGAAATGTGAAATTAGTAAATCCTGTCATTTAACAACTAATGACATACAAAATATTAGCTACCAGTTTTTCACTTGATACAGTATGACGAAATAAAAAAAAATCAGGTAGGAGAGAAACAGGGAGGGTGAAGCATGTAGCTTTTTCAAACATTGACAGAAGAGATATGAACAGTCCCCAAAGTTCATTATCCCTAATAGGACAAAACACGGGACAGGCGTCGTTCTCTTCATTCCGATCACAATCGTCTTTCAACGATCGACATGACTTGATGGCTGATGGACCAGTCGACCAACGTTATCTATCGCTTTGCAGCGATATGTTGAGGATGAAAGAAGACTGACTTTAATTGATGATGCTTTGGTCGTGCGACTCACGATTTTTAAACTACCTGCAATCGTTCAATAATGAAGAGGGTAGCTGAAGCTGATGATTACCAATCAGTTACTTCGTTCATCGCCTGCCTTTACATAAAAAAGTCGTATTTTGCATTCATTGGTTTTGAAGGAGTGAGTGGCACTTAAGCAAGTGCCATAAATCTTGGTTGTAAATTAATAAACGTTTATGCGAAAGAAGGCTGACAATCCGGGAGGACCATTTCACCAAAGTCAACGTCACCAACCACCGTCATTACCAAATCTCTCGCATGATTTGCGTCGGGGTAGTTGAAAACAACTATAAAACAAGAATGCCGGCCACTCTCAAACTAACCGATGAAAAATTGAATTAACGCTGAAATTAAAAAGCCGCTGTTTATAAAATCGCTTGTAAAATATTTCTGCACACTATTAATTTTTGAATTAAGAAGGCAAAACTTGTCAAAATTTGAAAAGCCCTGTCCGGAGCCAAAATTTAATGATGTCTTAACTGATATTTGAATTTAGGAAGCTTTTATCTGTTTTCGGCAAAAAGACAACACCCTTTTTACTCCGCAAGTTTTCATCTTGTTCATCATACCACCACCATTTTCATCAATCCGTCGAACCTTTCAGAAATCATATTTCATGCACGCTTGCAAACTTTTCAAATTAACGACTGGTTTCGAAAGTTAACTCGTATACATCATGCTTTATGGTTTCGCCCACCAAAAGGGACACAGGAAAGGTTGAGCACAAGTCTCAAAACAAAACACCAATTTATCGTTTTCTTTCCGACTCGTAAAATGGTATGATGTAGAAAAGCTCAATATACAAAACGGTTAATCTGAATGCGATTTTCAACTTATGGATTACACAATTCTCATTTCATGCTGATAATAAAAATTAACTTGAAATGACTCGTTGGCACATGGTCATTAATGTTGTTCGAGAAAAGTCATAAAATTGATTCCAATTTTAGTAATCCGCCGCTTGTTACGTGGCGGTATGGCACCATTTTTTACTCTAAAAAACTCTGGGTTTGCCCAGCCGCAGTTTAAAAGAATACAGAATAGAATATTAATTAAAATTCAGAGGGAGAGATAGAGAGCGGAAAAAGACAGCGAAGCCCGGCATTTTAAGTTCCGCATTATCTCTTCTGGCTAAATAACTACAACGCGTAAAGAGGCTCCTTTCCACCTCCCACTCATGTGCATTTAGCAACACGATAAACACGTGTCAAAATGGAAAGACTTTATTACACGCTAACAACGCCTTTTTTGCATTTTTACGATTAGAGCAATCATATTCCTCGCTCGTGGTGCAATCAAAACACACATAGAAACTGTCGGTGCTGCTTTCCTTTCCTGTTCAAAATATCGAATCCTCATAAAAAGATAGTTGAACGCGATTTCGAACCACCGCTCACCAAAGAATAATTTCAAACTGAGGCTATTACGATGACAAGAGGTGTGATCGATGGTGTGATCAACAAAACAATAGAATAGCAGTAGCTCCAAATGTATTATTAGGCTTGCATAATTTGGTCCTGGTGTGTGTACTCTACTGCGAAGCGGAGGATAATCACCGCTGCACTGTCATTACAATGCAAAAGATAATAGTAATATCTTTTGACAAGTAAGTGTCGCTTGAAGCACTGCAGCTTATTTATAGCTCATGCAGAGAAGAATATCTAAAAATACTTCAATTACCCAATGTACTTTTTTAACATGGCTAATCTCAGAATTAAGCATTGGATGTGGTCTACCATTCCGCTTTATTTATCTGCGATTTCAAAAGCATAACGGAGTTTATGTCATGTCAAGAATCAGGAAGAATGATGCCGTGCAATTATTTTCAAATACAAGATACATGTTTAAATTTACTCTTCACACAATTTTCAACAGATCTTATTGCAGCCACTTTCAATAAATAAAAACAAAGTGGTGCTGCCAACAAAATTACTATTTAGATATGCATTTCAACGTTTGCTACATATGCCACAGATCATGTCTTTTAAAAGCAAATACATCGATTTTCGATCGTCGCCACTTGAAAATCGGTGAATTTAATGGTAAAAATTACGCGGAGCTATCATCAAGGGGTTGCAATAATATCCTCATCAATTCTATACCAAGTAGTCATTTTGTCAATGTAATAAAATTTTCATGCTATATCAATGGCATTTAAGTAGAATTGTTAAATGAAGGCTATAGAATAACTTACGGAATTTTATATAAACGCTTACATATTCAGTTCATGGTTATAATGGTGTTTATAAGTGATATCAACTTACGAGTTTATAATGACCACCGAGTTAGAGTTGGCTCTAAATCACTCAATCCTACACGCTCGGAAAAATAAAATCATTATTTAATTCTTGCAAGTTGCATGTCTAGTTTTTCGGATCACTTTTCTCGATATGTTATGATTATTCTTAATAATTTTTGTCTTTATAAAGTATCTCTCCTGCCAAAATGTCCAGTATTTATATTTGAGGAATACGAATTCGAATGTAACAACAATCATAATTGCTGTAAACAGAAACAATTTATGACCATCGAAGCTCTAATTAAGTAAATACATATCGACATAAAACGGATGCAAACCATGGGTTGTAATTCAGCTGCATCAGAGAAGTGAATTTATTTTGCCTTGCTAACCGTTTCATTATTCAATTTTTTTTTTAAATAATTGACTTCCTCTGGCTCCAGCGACGTGAAATTGACTTCTTCAAGATTAAGGTAATGGGAAAGCCAGTAAAATATTTCTACATGGTCTTCAATTGCATTTAACTCTTTTCTATCCACTTACAAAACATCATTTCCCGACGTTTGAAACAAACAAGAGCATCATTATGTTAAAATCAAGCTGTTGCATTGCAAACTTTCATCGTACGCAAGCTCGTTGGAGGCCGATCTCCTTTGCTACTAACTTAAATCTAAATACGTCTGTCAACATCAACAACCTCAAAAGCCAGCTCACCATTCAAGTTCATTGTAAGCTTGTAAATAACTGTTTGATGTACTCCTCAAAATATTATCTTGTTCATCTCATGTACAATCTCTTGTTTGTGGTACAAAACATTGTCAAAAGTTTATCACGAAGGTTCTTTCTTAAGAGGCTTGTGAATGAAATGGAAATCCGATTTTGCGGTTGAAGCAGTCAACCGCGACAATGAGAAGAATTCTGCTTAAGTCAACTGACTTGTACAATCTGCAATCGACAACCCGTGGTTGAAATTATACGTTTTACACAATTTGTCAATCCAAATCGAATAGATAAATATTTAACTGGCATTAGACAATGTACTATAGAGCAAAATGCGTTGGCCTACGGTATTATACTGAAGAGTCAGTTTTAGTCATTATTCTTTGAAACTGAGTACCCCATTGTGAGCAATAATTGCAGAGTCAGCGACGATGCAGAACATTTGAACACCCCTTACTCATCAAATTGCCCATTTCTCCACAGGAACTCCAGAAAGGCTAGAAAAACAAACACACCCATAACTTGTACCTTTTGCTTGGAGTGCGAAGACTCATAAATATGGCTAGCATTTGACAACATACTGACGGATTGTGGAATATGATAGTTGTTTGGAATATAAAAACTGTTTTTGTTTACATAAACCTACGGCAACTTTTAAAAGTGTTTTTGGCTTTCCTAGACCCCATTTCTAACCAAAAAAATGTTGTAGAATCTCTAGCTTATGATAAGGCCTTATGTCGGAAATTTTACAACTACCAGACACAATTTTATTTTATACAGTTCATATTTTTTATTTACTTGCTGCTGCTTGTTCATGTTTGTCAACTGAAAATTATTATTAATTTTAAACTTTGCTTGTTTGAAACTAAGTGCCCAGAATTCTTGCGCAATAGGGAGCTACTGTAATCTATGAAGCCAGACTGCTTCACTGTTGTTGCTGCCATTTACGTAATAGCTACAAAAACGTTCACATTTTTCTTGCACTTTTGATTAAAAGATTAGAAGAAACGGTTGATTATGGCGTGCCTTCGCCAAAGCAGAATGCAATTATGCAATGTAATATTCGCTCTACCACTACCAACCGAAGTCATAAAATGCAGCGTTGTTGCGATCGTATTAAACTTTCGGCATCTTGCCAAAGCCGACTGTTTAAAACTTAAAGTGACAGCGGGGATGTTGGATATTATTGATACTCCTTCTCTGTTTACTCTTTCTCTTCTATGCCTTAATAAAACTTTAGAAAAAGTTTCGTTCTGCTGGAAAAATTGAATTGTGAAGCTGCACTCCAATTACGTAACTTTGAGATAGAAATGCGGGTCTTCAAAGGGATTCGGATTATTTCAAATTGTAAAGCTTCGGATTCACTGGGTTTGTGGTAAAGCACTAGCTAGCTTTTTGTCTCAAAAAAGGAAAGTTGATGAGGAAATGGAAGTCTCTAAAATAGATGAATGGTTCGTATTACGAGTTATTTTCCAGTTGCAGGCAGGCGAACCTGACGGTTTTTCGTATTTATTATTCGAGAAAGCATAAAATCGAAAGGGATAAACAAACAGCTTGTTCCAGACAACAAAATTCGGCATGCACAGGATTTTAACAACTGGTTAAAATTTACGGAATAAAACAATGGCGCTTCTCTCTCAATTTTCAAACTTCTTCTTCATCCTTTCCGCTTACGTCTCACATTGTCTCTTGAAGAATCTCTGGTTCTTCTCCCCTCCCGTCTTTCTTTCCTTTCTTATCTTGTGAATAATCATGGAGAGGGAGCAGCAGTAAGGAAAAAATCCTCTTCTCAGAGGAATATCGGGGAAAATAAGGAAGTATCTTGGAAGAAAGACAATACCCATATCATCATCGTTCCTTCACGACGATTCTCGGCTGTGCACTGTTTATGCAGAAACACAACAGACAACAACCCTGCTAATTTACATAACAAATCCCTGTGTCTTATTCCTTGCCATTTGTTCAAAATTCCAAAGAAATTCCTTGTACGCACGCTTCTTATTTGAAGATTTCAAAAACTTTTTTATATTACTTATGCCTTTATCATTGCAAACGAAATGTAACCGTGTCTACTTTTAAAAGTAGTCAACTTCCACAAAGTTCCCTGTTCTCTCATCTTTTAAACCCTCTACAGTTTTGCTGCTACCAGTCACAGAGGCGTATCGCCACTACTATCCTCTAGTTAAAATGCATTTATTCTCTTTAATAAAGTACAGCTTTAATTGATTTTTAGGGGAGAGAATGCTTGTTCTTCCGTGAAAACGTGTCATGTCTAACTCTTCCAGACATGGTAAGTTTTGTGATGAAAGTTACATTACGTCTCCAAAATAGTAAAATATAATGTTTATAACAGTTGGAGTGATCAAAGGTATGTCGTGTGGACAAAGTCTCTGCCACCACACCATTCATTTCCTAACACTACACTATAACTAAATAACAGAGAATTCCTTACTCTGTTATCATGAACCGGAAAATGCATGCGTGTAAGTAAAACGTATGCCGCAGCACCATTTTCCAATCTGATAGTAGCCTTATATGACAGTGTTATTAAGCAAAACTCCTTTCTCAGCTGAATATTTATCCCTTTCCTCGTTACTCACTCACAGTCTCAATTAAGTTGGGTATACTTTCCGTGAAAAGTACCAGTGTGAGACAAGTTGCTAAACTTTTTTTTCCTGTTCCAACCAGAGAAAGAAATCTGGTCTTTTCTTGACAATAAAAGGAAGAAAATTGGTTGGAACTGGCGGAGTGAGTGAGTACATGGAATGTTCATGTTCCTAGTTCTCTCCCTCTCTGCTCCTTGGATAACCGACGTAAATAATAATACGTTCGGATTTCCTCCATCCAAGCTCACTTTATTTTCTTTCCTGTATATACCAAGATCCGCATATGAAGGAAGACCATCTGCGGCTTGATGGTCCGGTCGTCTCTTTTACTGCCTTACTGGATAGACCTTAACTTGTTTGGTATTTTTGTTCGTCAACTCACTGACACTGACACTGACTGACATTGAATGGCTCTTCTCGTCCAACAATGACTCACCCGGGTTTCATTTACGAAAACGAAACTTTTACTTTTTCTCGCTATAAGCAATAAATGGGTTTGTATTGTGAGCTCATACGTGTAAAGATTCAGCTCAAACGAATAATAGACCATCATCGCCGGCACTTGACTTTCTAGAAATTCTTCTCCACATGCACTCGTTCAAACGCACAATAGTTGAGACTATGTTTATGCTATACAGAAACAAGCTGCGTACCAAAAGAGTTTGGATGTAAAGAAGTTCGGACAGTGATTCCCATTTCCCATTTTTAGCTTTATTTGATGGTCTGGCTCATTGTGGATTCCAGTCGTACTTACTCTGATGGCCGTTCATATTCCTGAACAAAATTGATAATAAGGGGAGCCTTTTTCGAGCACAAAACATGACCGAAATGTCAGTAGTCATCTTGACATAAAATATCATAAGCACTAATGGACAGCCTGCGGCGAACACACTTTTTTGGTGGTGCGTGAGTACTTGAATCTGCTAACGACGCACGGTACCATTCAGAGAATGAAAATTGAAAGATATTCAGTGCGAGTATCACCAGGGAATATGTATTTAAGTGGAAAGAGTATGCGCGAGAATATAAACGTGTAATGAAATGAAATCGGTTATCGTATCAGCCAGACCATTCTTTTAAATCTATTTTACACGTCGTTGCTCATTCAATGAGTGCATTTGTATTTCAGAGATAGCTTAAAATGAATAAGTGTGTACCCGTAAAACAAAAGTGTTATTAAAGAAAATTATAGAGTTGAAACAGCGTAAAGTATGTAAAGTATTCAAAGAGTTCGTTTGGCTGTGCACAGCCTCCGCAGGTAAAACACACTTAAATTAAAAGGTGTGTCGTGACACATTACTATTACTATTATAAACAAAGGACCAACAATCCACATTTTTGTCGTCTGCGCATTCCCCACAGACTTGGATTTAACTGCCATGTAATGTAATGTTTCACCGGTCGGAACGCTTCACAATGATTTATAACATAATGCATTTGCCAAGTGTAAGGAAACTAAAAAAAAACTTGAAAGTGTTTCTATTTCTAAAACGATATTTAACCTTTAGAACATAAAGCAAGACTTTGTTCTTCGACCTTCTGAAACAAAAATGCAATAAAGTTTTTCTAGTATCATTCAATTATGGATGCCATTACACATCCACATAACGCGTAGGAACACGACAAGGAATAGGAGGAATCAGATGAAGACTCTCTTTTGTAATAATCGTCGTCATTATCGATTTACTGTTTTCAGTAGATATTTGTAGTACGTAGTCGTGGGAGTAAAATAATGTCTGTGATGTGAAGAACTGAGCACAGGGCTGTATTTTTCCTCCGTGAAACTTCCTACGAATAGAACATTTTTCTTTCCCTCTGGAAATAATAATTTCGGAATTGGGGAGGGAAAAGGAAGGAGACAGAAAGATGATCTCACAATCAATCTAACAGCATTGGAGCAGATTCGACCCTCCACCTCCATTTTTCCAATCTACGTGAGTCAAACAACAAGGTGGTGGGTGTATGCACGTATTTATGTAGAGAGGATTTAAGTTTTCAGTCTTTTCTCCGAACTGGATGCCAAAAGCACAAAATGCATTGCTTGAACAAACTATCTCCTTCTTCGATTTGATCGTAAGCTCCAATCCTCCCCCAACAGGAGCAACCACCATTTCCATCTACATTTCTCTCATCCCAATTTCCCTTGACGATTGGAGCGCAATTTTTTCCACCAAGAATATATTTGTGTTGTGCTATACTTAACTCTTAGAAAATCCAGATGTACACAAGGCGTACTTTTTCCAAAAGCAAAAAGACTGAAGCCAAACTAATGCATGGGCCCATCGCTCATCAAAAAACATACATTGTTAGATCAGCCACTTGAAGAGATTATCCAGAAAATTTTGGACTTTAATTTAATCACTGTACTCACTGCACTCTTCCTTCATAAATTACTCGTCAGTAAAATGCGCAGCAAATAGTTAATACTTTCATTTTAGCCATTTTCAGAACTCCAGCTTCCTTTTTTTCTGCATCAATGCTGCCGTATGAATACCATTTTGTGTGATTCAGTTTCGTTAATCGGACATGCAACTACTGTGATAAAGCAAACAATACCACAATACTTCTACTGCCAATCACTTTGAATTTCGAATGAAAAAGATTAAGCCTGCTGGCTACTTAACCCAAAAATTTCATTTTCAGGGGATTCCTGCCAATCATACTTTACCTAGCACATCAAAAAAATTAATTCTTCTTTCAATTATAATTTTTGGATGAATCGTAATAAATAAATTTACTTTATTGCGCCTTGGGTATCTATTGTATGTATTATATTTTGCGACAATGGGATTGAGCCGGATAATGCATCAGAAGAAGAAAGGGAAAATAAGCACCAACCGAAAAATCCATTTACGTTACTTGTAGATGTGCTCTGGAGTAAACTAATGGATAAACTAAAGGCTTCAATTGGCAATTGTATTCCATAGAAAACAAGCAAAAATCTTACATTACTTTGCAATGCAGTCGACAAACAATAATAAAAGAAGATGATAATCTTGTAAGGTTGGATCGAATTCTTGAATACCTGTTTTTCTTAAAGATTTACTGGCACAAAAGATGAATGGGAAAGAATGAAAAATTGGAAGCACGTCGCCGTTCGTATAAAGAGAAAAATGCAAGAACGCATAAGAATTTCAGGTGCTTAAATTCAATCAACTGGTTCATAACAAGAAGACATTCTCAATGTTCGTTATGCATGTTTTCGACAAGAACAACTTGAAAACGGCCTTCTCAAAAGCAGCTGCAAACATTTGCCGCGGAGATCTTTTCTCCAAGTAGAGAAGGGTCTGGCTGGATTCATTTATTTTCCCTTTTCGCAGAGGCGGCCGTGTCGATGATGCCTGGGTCCTTTTTTCGCTTCTCTTGCTACTGGTACGGCTAATATATTTCCATTCAAGCGTTTTACAAAAATAAATTAACCGTGTTACAGAACGATGTACGAGAAATAGAAGGGGAAGAGACGAAAGATGAGATGCAAGCGTCTTTTTGATGTATTGTTTTCTTGGCGTTGGTTGTAGTGTTATTTGGTCACTTGAGAAATGGTATCGATAGGCAGTACTGGCAAGTATTGGTAATCTTAAAAATATGTTCACAATACAGGTTTTCGTTAAGCCTGTATTAGGTCGATAAAACAAACCCTGTGCATATGCGTAGTTATTAAATGGGGAAGAAGATGTAAGTGTTTGTTAGTAAGCTATGACGTGATCGGTTTTCAGACCGCTGTGATAAGATTTCCGACTTCCAGCAAATATTTTCCTTAAAAGCCGCATTGAAAAAATCCAACCAGTGGACAAAGAGTTTGTTTCTCTTGTAATTTGACTCAAAGGAAGAGACGATCCAATATAGTGTACTGTCGATGACGAAAATGCAATGAAAAAGGAAAACGGAAGGATGAAATTGTCTAGGGTAGACGTAGTCTGGCTAAATTGGATATTATAGGATTGTAGGAAACATTTGCCCACTGAGAAACGAGGAACACAAAACAGCATAATCAGCAGTGCTCCATCATTTCAATTCTCCACTTTTGTAATTCTGTACGCTGTAGGTGGATTAGAAGCTCTCGTTTTGCACGTTGCAGAACGTCTTCAGAATTTAATAATAATAATAACTGCTTTCCTCTCCTTGTACAAGTTGAACTTAACAACAGCAAAAACAAGAAACATCAAACCCATTAATAATCTCGCTTCATGTAGGTAGGGAGAGAAGTTCACCATCATCAGCTACCTTCGCTCAACTTGGGGAAAAAATAAGACTCCAAATAAATGAGTCTTCTTTTTCCAGATTGTTTCTTGCTACTAATTGGTAGGCAGAGGAAAAGAATACAAATTATTGTCATTAGTGGTCTTCTGCTCTATTGCTACCTTTTGTTTTAACCGTTCGAGAACTAGATGAAACACTATAAATTGGATGCATTTCTTATTTATTGAGTTTCAATTCCCCTTGTTAGTAAACTTTCGTTTACTCCTTTCTTCCCTTTTTCTGTTGCTACTTTGAAAAGCAGGTAATCAGCAAAGTACGTGTAACACCGTTTCATCCTTACGCAATAACGATGTCTTTTTATAAAATCGCATCAACAATTTCCAGCGTAATAATGATGTTAGGTGAAATAATAACTCGGCTGAGAACACCGCTGGCACAAAGGCGGTGGCAAAATTGTAAGCGAATCAAGCTACTATACATAAGCTTCAAATGTGGGCAATAATAACACACAATAGATAGTTTGTATAATATTCAGCGACCTGTAGGTTGCCGATAATCAAACGAAGTGGTCTACTAAATATACACAACTATGTAATAAAAACGGTAGTAAATGCAAAAAAAAATATTTTGAAAGTATAAAAATGCACTGTCGAGAGTTCAATCCTCCCAATAATTTTTTCGTTTTTCTCTCGAAATGTTGCTTTTCTCTCCTTTTCTTCCTAATGAAACGAAATTTTTTATTCCATGCCGTTACCATTATCGTCAACAAAATTTCACCCATTCTTTCCGGTGACCTTTTTGAGATATACCATCCACCAACGCACTTTTTTCTTGCCTACTGGATCATCGACCAGAACAAACTTAGTGTTTAAATCTCCGCCTCCGGATAGCAAAAATCATACTTCATTCTCAAATACAAAAGTTGTATGAACATTTGAGAAGAAACAATCATTCATTTTTATTGTATTAAATGCTCTTATTCATCACTTGGTGAGAAGAATTTTTACACGGAAAGATACCATAAAAGTGTAGTGAGAAGGAGGCAGGAACGCAATCGCTTCTTTCACACAAAGTTTGACGAAGGTGTACATTGTACGTTTTCATTTTTACGCTTGCCAACTGTCAAACTAAACTGAATTTCCTCTTTTTATTATTATTTCTTGACTGACTGATGAGAGAACAAGTCAGAAAGGTAAACCTTTTACCCATTGTTTGTTTGTTACATGAGATGACGCTTTATTTTTCTGTATTGTGAATGAATGAACAATAGATTTAATACTACCGTTGTGCGTAACATATCACACCGTCTTCCTTTGAGCTCAATACGATTGTCCTCGTCATCATGATCTATTATACTCAACGTTGCACAACAGAGCAAGTAAACGAAGAATCATCTTCAAGTTCGAGTTCTGTTAAAATTTGGTCCGTTGACAATTACTCCTCCATCCATGTGGATCCACTCAACTCCAGTACGTCAAAGTGAGGGAGCATGAAAACTGATAAGTTACAATATAGTGAGAAGAAATTTCTCATGCGCATTTATTACAAAGATTCCTGATCTCTCTTGAGGTATAATAATATTATCTGATATCCGGTGCACTATGACTCCTACCGTCATACTATACAAAGGCAATTCATTCTTTAATGGACTGAGCAGAGCAGAAGTGAAGCATTGAAAAGTGACTAACTGTAACAAATGATGTACAAATCTTTTAAATGTAAAGTTCATGTCCGTGGAACTAAATAAACGATAGCAAAACAATGCTGAATTTCTTGTTTTTACTCTTTTTTACTTATCCGTCCCTATAAAAATAACAAGGGAAAGATGAACTGAAAAATTCAGAGGCTCAGTTTTCACATTAATTTGATGCATTCATGGATAATCCATTGTGTCGAGTCTCATAACACAACAGTGATCACTAAAAGCACAAAAAAGGGTGACATTACAGCTCCTTCTGGTGTGCTTCACCGTGAATGCAAAGTAAAAGAATTCATTACCTGCATACCTGGATGACTCTAACAGATAACAATACCAATTCAAGTTTATTTGAAATAAATTCGAATTAAATAGCTGGACTGTAAACACATTACACATTGTTATTGACTAGTGCAGGGTTCATAACTAAGAAAATCCTCATTGAATTAAGAAGAAATTGTAAAGATGCAAGGGGACCCAGAGAAAAAACAACAATCGACCCAGGGAGTCTCTCTTTTTCCCAAGATTTTCGACGGAAAAGGATTCGCTGGATTCCCTGAGCTGATCCACCTGAACGAAGGCACCCTGAGCCTTTTTAGGTCCTCTTCCATAATTCATTTTATCTCTCTCCCTCCCTTCCCTTTTTATTTTCTTTTCATTTTCTTTATAAAAACACCATCAAGCATGGTAGACTTGTAAAATCCATTACGAGTAATAACAACAGACATTTTAAAAACTAACATAATGGATTACACGCTGGTGCTGTGTGCTCCGAGTCCAAGTCACTTGTTTTTATTTCATTTTTTATCTCATATACCATAACCTACATCTCTGCATTGTGATGGCACATAAAAGAAAACACTTCTCCTAAATACAAACAGGGTACCGTATTAGTAACACCGTGGTACATATTGCTACAACTTACAGCTCACATTCATCATTTTGATGAATCTAATTCAAGCGGACGATATTTTAGATCCCACCGAAGAAGAAACCGAGAGAATAGAGGAACGGTTCAGAAAATAAAAGTAAAAAAATTTGAAGCGGGCTGCAATGGGAGTTTTCGTTGTAAGTCTCTGGGTTGAAATATCCCAAAATAGGAACGCAAGTGTACATATTTTTGAGATGAGGCTTTTTTGATAATGTGAACATAAGAATGTAATATAACCTCACCCATTTAGTATAAAAACTTTTATCAGATGAATACCATCATCGTCAAATGGAGAAAAGAGTACATAGAGGTAGATTTCCCTTTTAACTAAATGTGTAGTTCTCTGAGAAAGAAACAGATACAAGAGGAAAAGATGCCTTGGGAGTAATGAATCGTTTATGGCTTGTTAGTAAAAATATCCGCCCCCTTTTTCCAGCAAAGGTTTTATAATGTTTGAATACTCCTGAAATGTTACAAATTACTGTTTACAGACAAAGGTCCAGAGTGAAAACCGAGATTTTTTCCGTTGAAAGCAGGGTGCTGCTGGCTAAAAAGAAAACACTCCTTAGAATCAAGAGCTCGTTTCAAAACGGATATTTATCTGATATCTCTGGTGACCAATTAGAGTTCATAAACTTATATACCTAATTCAACATTGCTGAAGATTATTCTATGTACATTCATTTAAGAAATATACGTAAGCAGCCTAATTGGAGTCTCTTCAGTAAAATGAAGGCAGAAATGTATGCAATTAAGAGAGCAATGAAGAGTCTGGAGAATGTAAACGAAATGATTTAAAACAATTTTACAACTTACCAGTAGCAGTTCCTGGATTAGTGATAGTAACCCAAAAATCAATGGTCTTCTCAGGTCCGAGCTCTTCGTAATCCCACTTCTTTTTGACGCGAACGCCGCCATTTCCTTCGACAGTGACCCAAGGATTTTCATCCCTTATTTTGAAAGTCTCGTATTCCACTTCTTTGGTCAGTTCAAACACAAGTCTGCCCTCCGGCTGACCTTCGGATTCTAAAAACTCTTTTCTCATTGTCGGCCGAACGGCACGCGTTACTCGTCTTTTAATACGATGATATGAGGGACCGCGGTTTCTGTCTATGTCGTTGTCATTGTCGGAGGAGTCATCATCCCCGTCCAAAATGACGACAACTACTCCGTCATCATTATCGCCTTGTGCCATGACACCTTCTAGATATTCTGGAGAGCCCACTTCAATGATGACAGTTGCGGGTTGGTTTGAAAAGAGTGACGGTTGTCTCACGTCGTGTGCTTGAACTTCCAGTTGATATGACTGATCTTCAGGTTTATTAACGAGAAGGATTTCACCGGTTTGTGGGACGATGACAAAAGTAGGGCTTGAGGTCATCAGTCTGTACGAAACGTGGTCCCCATCAGCGTCATCCGCATGTACCGTACCAACAACGGAGAAACGACTCGTATTGGTGGGAATGGCCCACCGATACAGATTCTTTGTGAAAACTGGACCATTGTCGTTCTCATCATCAACGACGACGTTGAGTTTTGCGGTGGCGCTATCCACGCCCACCAAATCGTACGCTTTGATGATCAGCGTGTACACCTTTTGCGTTTCACGATCCAATTCCTTCGTTGTGAGAATCCTGAGACCATTTCCGCTCATGTTAGTTACGGCATGGAATAAACCTTTCCCATCGCCACCAACAATTTCATATTTCAGTTTCCGGTTAGGGTCATTCGTAGGCCGGACAGCGCTGAGTCCACTGACGGATGAGCCGACTGGAGAATTCTCCATTACGTGCCCCTCATACGACTCCTGTGGAAATGAGAGCATTGTTTTTCTCTCCAGAACGTAGAGTTGGACATTGTGAGTGGTAGAGATATTGGATTCAGGAATCTCTTCGCGGACCATAAGCGACACAGGATGATCTATGAGATCCGTCATGTTGGCTGTGCTCATCAGAAGACCATCGTGAAGAACCGTGAAGTAGGAAGAATACTCGTTCGGCATAAGATGGTAGGAATGCTCCGCGTTCGCTCCAAAGCCAAATCGTTTGATAGCGTACCCTGGATGAACATCGTGTGGAATCTTGACAACATTTCTGCGAACTACTGCCAAGCCTTCCACTGGACTAGGAATGATGATATTGAAGAACACTATGAGGCTTGAGACTACCACTACATTTCTTATGGACACTACTGGAAAGAAATTACTTTTTGGTTTGCCTAACATTGTTGTTTGCGATGATGATGATGATCTTGTGAAATTTGTTGCTGCACTTGTACTACTGCAGTACTTTTGCTTATCATGCCGGTGGTAGCTGCTTAAGTCTGTGGCCCGTCTCGGCCGAGTTCTTTTCGTGAAACGTGAGGGTGCTTTGAGAGAAAGGAGGAAATTGGAGGATTCCATCTTTCTTCAATGGAAGAGCGAAGAGCAAACGATGAAGTTTAAGATTACTGCCTTTACATATTTCTAGTCGTAGTCAATAAAATATGCATTGCATTTATACACTCACTTCACACTTTTGTACCGAACACTGCAATAGAAGAGGGAATTAGAAAATGGCAACTTCTTCCTTAAATTTCACACTGAATTTAAACGAATCGAGTTAAGAATACAAATGCATTGTTATTGCGGTTAAGTAAATTCAAACTGTAAAAACTTTGTCCATAATAACCTTAAAGTATTAATCTAAGAGTAGGAGATATAAAAAAATTACACAAAAACTGTTTTTGTTCACTTGACTGGTATATGGATGCAATTATTTCATTATAAAAGAGAGAAAAGTTTGGTAGAAAAGATTTCCCAGTGAAAGAAGTGATGAACACACTGACTGAGAGTATACTACTATAGTTCCGCAAGCGTTATATCAATTTTATTCGGAATAGTTTTTCAGTGCTCTCTGATTTGTAATAGTTATGAAAGTAATGAATGTATAAATATCATTTGGAGTAGAATTATTTTGTGGAGTAGGAATGACTGTATAGTTATTGTTCGCACATAAAAAATCTAGTGAGAAATTGTCAGGATTCAGGAACTATGCCAAAAAACTTGGAGAGAGCGATGTGATGAGATTTGAGGAAGCAACGCATAAGTTTTTTTTTACTGCCTTTAGCCTTATAGGGTGGCTTTTTCTCGTCCTCCTATTTTTATCTATTTTTGCCCGCGTCTTTTCTGAAAAGAAGTATAATGCGACGTTTCCCGTTAATGGCGAGCAGTAATGTTTAGTGAGATACTGTTTTTATATGCTTGTCTTCTTGCCGCGTTCTGAAAAAGATTACACTATATTTTTCGGCAGAAATAGATCCATAAAAGTTGTGCATCCAATGTATGGTAACAGTTTCAGGAAGTTTGGAGACAGAATCTTCTTCCACCAACTTCCGACAACGGTTTCCTTATGTCTTCTTCTTTCAACGAAAGAATTTTGTTTCGAATACGATTACTTTCTGGCGAGGGCAGAAAAAACTGTTACACACGTTCCTTATAAGTTGTACAATAATGACAGTATATTTATCATTCGCTTTTCACAAAAGGATCACGTCCGTTTTTTCACTCTGTTTATAACGTCAACACTGCACCGTACAAGTCTACAATTTTCCAAAAAAGAAAAATAACCGAGAAATGAACTTTAGTTACACTTACAAGTCTCGTTTGGCGTGCCTCCTTCTCAATTTTCTTTTACTTGTGCATGCAAAAATATTTTCAGAGAGAAGTTTTCATATTTTTTTTTCTAGAATTTTTTCCTCAATCTACCATCCAGAACTAATAGCAAAAGTTG
>VYYJ01001154.1:0-35359 GCA_021029165.1 Cyphoderus albinus | reverse complement strand
ATGTTCACGGTCAAAAGTCCGGTTGTACAAGGGTCTGGTGGGTCAATGTTGGTATCATCGTGACCGCCGTCACGAGATCTATCGATCTATGTATGACGCATTATTGTCCAGGCCCATTAACGTACTCATAATGACGCGTAATTGCATTTCCCCATGTATTTAAATGGCAACTTGCAACCCCCAAAAGTGGTCTTGTACATGGAGTTGGCGACTTGTGCCCAGCAACACTTTTTATATACTCGTCGAGATCTTTCGATTGGTATATGACTCATTACTGTCCGGCTATTGGCCCAGTGCCATAAGCCGACCTATAGGGTTTTTTGTGCATGGACTGAAAGTTGCCACACTGCCACAGTAATCATTTTAAAGTTATTCAAAAGCGTAATTGTTGAAGGGGGCTCTTCTAGTTTTATGTTTGGTACAGTCTGTCTACTATTCACTTTGCTCTGCCTGTAATATAATATGTCTATGTCCTCGGCACAAGCAGTTTTTCCTCCACACGACCATCAACGATGTTCTAAAAGGCAAGCAAGATATAAGGTTGGTTGCTTTTGCACATATAGTGGCGTCGTCAGGCTCAAATGTTGTGCGTCATGTCAGGGAAAAATACCTTCACCATCACCATATGCAGGATAATGTTACGAGGAGGAGGATAAAATAAAGAAAAAAGCTATAAGGCTGAAGGTATACGGCATGACGTACACGGACTATTTTGTGAGTAACAAATAATTATTTTGATGTGAAATTTAATGTAAGTTGCGTTGATTGATTGTGAAAAGGAAGGTAGAAAGAAGGTAAAGGAATGTTCACTGCTCACTCTGTTACAGAAACGGAGTTCAATACAATGCTCATAAATGAAATGAATGAAAAATATTACAGTGGGATGGGAAGAGATTGGCTTCACTGCCTTCATCATAATGAATGGTAATAAAACGCAGCTTTTCAATTTTAAGGAGTCCCCCAGTCCCTTGTAAAACGAAGTCTCCTTTAGCTTTTCTATAGTCACTATGTAGTTGCATTATGTTGAGATTCTCAACGAAGTACCCATGCCTCAGGATAAGCACAATAATTATATCAAATGAAATGAAATAAAGCTGGCTTGGCTGAAAGCCTAACAACAATGCAATCTGGCTTCAAAGTTATTTAGATTTAGGTTTAGTTTAGGTGCATAGTAATATCTACTTTTGGATCTAACACTGTCATTATTACAGCAATAAACAGAAAGAAGGAGAAGCGTCGCCAATTATTGTCGTGTCGTAGTGTCGTGTGCGACGTTGTCTTTGTATACTGAAATTCTATTTAACTGCCTTGGCATTTTTATGCTCTATGCTTATGCATGCACCTTGCACTTTGTCTTGTCTTCAACATGGAAAGGGACCACTTATGCAGTATATGTAGACAATGCAACTAGCGAAACGATGCATAATGATTATGATTATTGAATCATTTAGATAACTATAAACAGAACGTAAATTCTGTGCTAAAAAAAGTGACAATAGAATTCAGCCATTTTACTGCACAGTCACAGTCGTAAAAACTGTGGATGTAATTGTCGATGCACGTATGAGTTTTTACATTTTTTTTCGTTTTCATTTTCATAATGGTGCTGCCTTTTTACTGTTCAATCGACAGGTAGGTATAAAATTAAGCTTTGCTCGAACTGGAAATAACTTACTTGCATCCTGCGATGCAATGTGTCCCACAAAGGATTCATTCTTTCAGAAAAATCCCAGAGCTTAGCTAGATACCAAATGCAGCATGAAATTGAAAGCATGGTTTAAAAGAAAGTACGGTGCAACCACAGATTGTCCGTGATTCCTTTGTTACCTTTTGGGCCGTGTAAAAATAGCCTCTTAAAGGCTATTATTTAGAAATCTTCAGCAATTTACATTCCCAGATAATAATATTTTACTGCAGTGCGTTTAAAATCAAGGAACTTTAAGTATTTTTCATAAACAATTTTACCTTCAGTTAATTTCTTACAGGTAGTAAAAAATCAGAACATCACGTAGTAAGTTCACTCGTTGTTGATGAGCTGATGGATAGATCACAGGAAAGTTTTCCGAAACTGTTTACATATTTAGGTAAAACCTGCTTGTTTGGTGTTGGTATCATCAACAAATGCGCCTTTGTGAAGTGCCAGTCCTCCAAAACGTGATAGTAGCGAGCAGCCACACACACAGGTAAATATTACTCTTCAGTGTAGTACTGTTCACAAAAGCAACTAGTTAGCATCGCATGAAAATGGAAGAACCAAACGGTTAGGCAACGGATTCCTTTTTCTCCCTAAATCTCTGATAAAACTCAACTCCGTTGTTTCTACAACCGATGATGTCGCTTGGCCTCTATGTCTATGGCTTTTCGAAGCGAAGGGTCTTTTTGCACATTTTTGCAGTCTTCCTTTTTGCACTCAAATCTAACAAACACCCTTGATTGGTTATCTTGACTGATCACCATTAAATTATAATTGAACGTGAGCCACTAACCACTTTCAACATTAATGTTTCAGCCCAGAAAAGTTTTAACACTTTTGCTATAATTATCAATATTATCATAGGTAACATATAATACTGCATACTTTAGTAATGAATTTATACACGAGATTAGACAAAAGCTGTTTACTTGCTTGTTAGCGCTGCATGCACATCCGTAGCTTTATTTTTCAAAAATTGTTAGGTGACTTTGACTTGTTTACAGATGGAAACTATTTCTCTATCTATTGGGTAACGTTGTAACGTAAAGATTTGCTAGCTGATGAATAAAGTGACCTAATGATTCATGAAACAAACTTCATATACATTAAAAGTTCTGAAGTGAATATTTTTGCACTGCTGGTCATCCATCCATCCGCGTAGTCTCGCCTACCGCGATTCTAATATAATTCACGTTCTGAGTCAATAAAGCAGATGTGATTTTCCACTGCATCTGTTGACTTTTCCATCTTGACCGAGGGAAGCTGAAAAATACTAGAAGCATAAATAATATTGGTTGGATTTGGAATATTTTCATCTTCTCGTGTTTATATTTCACGATTACAGATTGGGTTGGACATTTGCTTAGAATGTTAAAACTAAGCTAAAGCTGCTACACTGAATTTGTGAGGATAAAATTCATCTTCATTTTTCTGCAAAATACAAACATGAATGGTTATGGGCAAACAAAGTAGCGTCCTTTCCTTGTCCAGCATGAAATCATGTAAATTAAGGGAACCATGAACCAGAATTCTGAACTTTAATGCCTTACGTTATTTTAATGAATTTCTGTACTGTGCTCTTTGTATCTTTCATAAGCTCCGTTACCTATATAAAACAAATGCACTTATAAGAAAATTGTATGCGTTACCAATAGTCTAGGATTTATTGGAACTCTGGTGGAGCAGTAACGAATTTGACTACCCGATAATAATTTAATTCCTAATCACTGACTTAAATGCTATTCTGAAAGTGAAATGATTAAAGTGCAGATGTTCGTGGATTTAGATTAGAGACAACGAGTATTCAGAAGAGGAGGTAATGTAAAAGGCTTTATTGTTCTTGAGAAATTATTGGCGACTGTTTTGGGATGATTCTGGAGGATGAGAGAAAACGATCATTGAACTGCATATCCAGACCATGCTTTGTAATTCAGCAGGGTAAACGCAGTTAAATCATAATTCCGGATAATTCCATTTCCAGCATTAAATAAGATCGCTGAACCGTGTAACGCAATATTACTCATCGTTATCGGAGGCAGTGACAGTTCAGCAGTATTTATTAAGCTAATATATGAGCAGTTGTCTGTCCCCTGCTTCGTGTTTTATGTCAGCCTTCCTCGTTTACTACGTTTGTTCATGAATCCCAGGATGCTCTGATTTGACAAATGTACTACATTTTCGTAACTAAATGCTAGAAACTTGATGAACGTAACCATTATACGAATATGATTTGGCATTTGTTTGAAGAAGTTTTCTCGAGCTACAAAAGGTCGTGGCGTAACAGATTGAGCGAGCTGCTTTTAATCTTCTGTGTGATTGAAAATAATAAGTGTGTTCATATGCACACATGTTTGCCGTAGTTTTATAATAATATGGTTCAGTTGTTCACTGGATGCGGCGTCCCAAGCACAACGGTGCTTTTCCTTTTTCCTATTGATTTTACAATTTACACACCAAGAAATGATTTTCTACTTGATGTAATACAGTTGCAAAACCAGCTAGGCTAAGCAAAAACGAGATACCTCTTCTTCTTACTCTTGTCCTTTGGCTGCTTTCACACACGACTTACTGTTTCTAAAATACATTAAATTTGTCATTTCATAGTACACTGGCCACGCACATTCCACATATTTATTCGTAACGGGTCGTAAATCACAGCAATCGCAGGAAGACCGACATTGCTTGAACATGCCCAAAGGTTGGCAATTAGCAAGACGCTAATTTCCATGAACTACCGTTACACTACACAGACACCGTTTGACATGCATGCAGATAAATGAATGACTGGCAATAAAAACTTTCAATTACTTTTTTCTTCTTAGCTGCTGTTCATCTCAAGCGGAGTAATTTCTTAGCTTCTCGAAGACAGTTTCTTAATGCTGTGAACAGCCAGTAACTTTGTTGTTGGGATCAATCACCACGTCAAGTAAATCAATGAAAATTTTAATCTTTGGTATTAATTTACTGTGATATCATCATGCGATTCTTAAAGGTATGGCTCCGTAAAGCCTTTCTGATAACCTTTGTTTTGTGCGGTGCTTCAATAGTTATCGTGAGTGTGGTGAAATACGTTGTCAATGATCACAATTACTCCAATCACAATCCTGTACAAAATTCGACATTTCATAATCCTGTCAGATTAAAACATGAACAAGAGGACAACAAAATAAGACTGCGTAGATTTCCGTATTTGACTGATACCGTTTGTAAAAATTTCAGCCTAAGGTAATTCTGCTAAACGATTAAATACATTTTCAATCCTCCACATTGACATAAATAGGTAATAGATAGGCATAGTTCATGTTTTATATGTTTTAATAAATCATCAAATGAAACAAAATAAGTTCATGTTTACTTGTGTAAGTAAAAAATTTACATTAAATTCAATATTTCGTCCGTTTCTGCATCGTTAAATTGCTGAAGAAGAATTGGTTCTTTGTCTTCTGCACTTATGTCGAATTTACGCTCCTCTGTAATAGTCCTTCCAATTTCATTTTCCACTCTTAACTCATCTTCGTACTCTTTGATCCATTTTCTTATTTGCTGGCGCTCAACTTTTCTGGCCTTTGTTACTGAGGCAGGATCGCCCGGATTCGCAGCTCGCAGGTCGAGATGGTGTGCTCCTTCCGGAATTATTACCGCAATTAGCGACTCGGATAATGTTTCCAAGAAACCCCCGCCAGACCACGGATCCAAGAGTCCATTACTTGAATGTAACAAAAATGTTATATAAGTAAATACGTGACATTAATTTATTTCTCACGCAAACATTATAATGAACGTTGGGGTAATGAACCAATAATTTACCTAAAAACAATATTGGAGGCTGCACGAATATTTCTACCGCCGTAAATAATTTCCGCCATGTCGGCTCTTGGCTGCAATCCATATTGCTGGAGACAGTTCTCTGCAAATGCAGTGAAATTCCAGGGCGTCGGTTCAAACATGTCATGTACGCCATCACTGCACATTGGCATTACCATTTCGGTGCAACTCTGAAAATATGTTAAATGGCCATTTTCCCTAATTAAAAACAATGTAAAAACTAATTTGGGGGAATGACATAGAAACATTTACTTGAATATTCCATCCTAAATCGCTAAGTCCACCAGAGTCTTGTCGTGTGACGTCAAGGCAAGAGGATGAGCCAGTGTAATTGAAATACAAATTGACAGCTTTGTAAAGTGATTTTAGTAGATATTTGTCATTCAAGCCAGTATCTTGTAATCCATTACAAAACCCCTAAAATCAAATGAAACATTTTTGACTAAACAACAGTTGAGGTTATAAAAAATGAAACTGGGGCACTGAGCGACTGGCAAACACTACGTAAAATGATTAAAACAGTTTACCTGAATTGGATAAGCAGGTAAAGGTTCCAGAAACGATGCTGGATAGGGATAGTCTACCATGGCGAGATTACCATACACTTCGATCAGCCAAGTTTTAAGATCATCAATATCTTTCGAGCTATTTAATGGTTTGCACAGTTTCCACGTGTTTGAGAGCCAATCTCTGCCCGCAACTAAAAGAAACATTTTTCGTTTTATTTATTCTATTTGAACGTACATAAAGTAAAAGAGATGTGAGAGGCGAAATTTTATTCAAAATACCATTTTCCCCAAACTTGTTTATCACATCCCATGATTTCCTAATGATTGTTGAACAATTTGGGGAAACATTCTCAAAATCCTTTGTGACAATTTGTGAGAATGCATTGCAGGGAGTAATTCCTTCGAATTGCAGAACAGGAGCAGATGCTGCAATACCACTGAAAATTAATGTAAACAAAAAATTACCGTAAAAGATTATCAAAATCGCGACATTAAGAATTCTCTGATTGTCTGAGGTTACAGAATACCCTTGAATAATATGAGGATATTTCTGTCTCATCCAGGCTGTCAGCATGCCTCCGTATGAACCTCCAAAGGCGATTACGGGACTGTGTTGAGTTCCATTCCTAGTTCTTTTGAACCACCGTAAGAATTGTGCGAAGTCAGCAAGTGCCTGCTCTGATGTGAGGTATCCTGTTTTTTCCGGTCCCTACATAAAACGCATCAAAAGTCGATTTGACGGATTATATGCCGCATTTGTACAAAAATGGCGAGATTTAGGAACGTTTCGCTTCTTTGTATTTTTGTTTGAGCTATTTTTTATACCATAAACGAATCTTTTCCAAAGGGAAGTGAATCGCCGTAGTATCTATGTTCAGCGAACACTAACAATGCTCCAAACTCTGGGGCAATGTCCCACATGAATCCAGTATTCTGTGCAAACCATTCAATGGCTCCTTCGTTTCCAGTGTAGAAAAAGATAGGTCCGCCAGCGTTTGGATCAAAAAATGAATCATTGTACAGGTACTTCATGCGAAACGTCGCGTTACATTTTGTGAAGGAGAAGTGGTCCAACTGTAAGAGCGACAATTTATTCCAAGGTAAAATATTTCAAATGTACACGTTTTATAAAAGGGTTTAATTAATATTTATTACATAGGAATGACAATTTAACAGTACTATATGATTCTTGTATTGTCAAAAATGTATTACCGGCACGTCATAATAATCAGTCTTAAAAGAATATTGGCAGTTTGCCACATAGGTGAACGCCGTAATCAGTAAAACCTGGAAAATGGTCCGCATGCTCACTAGTCAAACAATTGTACTTGTAAATACACTTTTTCTATAAATCCTAATTTATTACCAAAATGACAAAAATGCCAATTCTAGTTCAGCATTTAACACAAGCTCTACTCTAATCCAGGTCTGAAGACTTACTAATCAGGAATCGGTTAGCAGAGCTTTATTTAAAATAATGGCAAATGTCATTGAATTTATTTATGAATGTGAAATTAATTTGTGGTTTTCGTCCTATTTAAACAAATAAGATAGTTATCTGATGGAAAGGCACATTTCTATGTGATTTTCCACAATGACCATTTATTGTATTGGGCATTCACCCACTTGAAATGTTTACTGGATTAGCTGCTTTCAATTCAATTCAATACAATTTATTACTTATTGTGTATTCATATTAAGAAAGTGCCGTAAATTAGTTCCTCTGTAGTCAGCAAAATCGTGTGCATGTTGCCTTTGACCATATTACCGATAGTGCACATAAAAATAATTGCGTTAATTCAAAAGGAAGCAGATTATTGACTTCAGTAGTCACACATTAACATTGATGATAAGTGGATGTGTAACGAATGCTAAGAACAGGAAAATCATACGCTTGCTTCATTTATTCTGTCATGTCCATTTTAATATATGAAGACGAAACATTTCCATCAATAACATGTAAAACTTTCTTCATATTTGTGAAATGGGCAATTGGCATGTATTTCATTTTACGTTATTATTATGAAGGCCTTCAGAACGTCAAATGCACAACAACTTCTTGGGCTGTCACTTTTGGACTGTTTGCGTATAAAATTTTTGCTTTGCTTGCTTCTTTCCCTGCCTTTTCAACAGATTTTTGAAATAGAGACACCTGCAATAGCCAGTCCTGTAGTAATACAATAACAAACAATATATTTGGTAATAGTGTGAAAAGACGACGACAGATGGGAGTTGTACAAGGGCTTGCGGAGACTGAAGCAGTGTTATTCCCATATTTTTCAACTCAGTCACAGATAAGAATTATTTAATGCTTTTGGGCGTTTTGTGTTCAAGGGAATTTAAGGATAAATTCATTCAGCCAATTTTTCGGCACTGTAGCAATTTTCTGCCCTTTTATCTGATCCGAATAGACTAGAAAACAAAAGTTCGAAATTCTCAAGCATTACGCGTAAAATCCAGGGTTTAAACTTGATCACTAACGAAATACTATATTCCCAGTTTATACAGGGAAAATGCACTCGATCCAGTGGGTCTTATATCTTATCCTGGAAGTGGAAACACTTGGACAAGACACTTGATCCAGTTAGCCACGGGCGTATACACCGGCAGTTTCTACTTCGATATTGAACTCTTTGCTGGAGGTAATATATTAACAAATGGATACTCGAAACCTGGTTTAATACACCTCAATGATTTATCGACAGCGGATATTTTGCTCTATTTTGGTAATGCACATAAATCATTGATGGACACGGAAATTGATTTCTCTTTGGTTATTGTGTGTCATAGGATTCCTCGGGGAGAAGGAGGATTGGTACTCTGGTGGAACGATTGTTCAAAAGTTTCATGAAAAGTACAATCCAAAGATGAACATTGAAAAAGCAATTCTCTTGATACGAGAACCATTTCCGGCAATTCTGTCTTTCGCCAACTACATTGAAGGGGGTCACACAGGAAATGCATTTCGTTTACCTTTTCACCAAAGAGGTAATTTGTTCCACAAATATTGTACAAATAAAGCCTATCGCTGAAATGTGGTGATATCAGCGTTTTGTGATCTCAATTACTGCTTTGAAAAAGTACTATGGGGTAACTTGAGACTTTTTTTTGGAAGATTGGCAAGGATTCCTCCTGCACTCTGCATATGACTGGTTATCATTGGGAAAAAGTTGGATAGAGTCTCCTGTCAAAATACTTGTAGTGCACTATGAACGCCTTCGTTTAGAACCGGTGAAATATTTACGAGACATGTGCAACTTCCTGAATCACACATGTTCTTACCTGGGGAATCAATGCTTTCAGGTATCGCTTCAAAATCGCAATTTTATTCTGCAATGGTGTGTTAGTGTGTTTTGTACAGCTATGCATACATCAAAAACACTTGTTATTGAATCCAACAGAAAAAGCTGGAAGGTTCGTTTAGAAGACGCCAGACTATACCATCCCGAATTCTTAAAAAATCTGCACGATTTGCTAACTATCCAGTAGATATTGAGGTGATAATTAGCAGAGGCGCTGATCATCTTAATGGTTTACTGAAACGCTTCAAACATGAACCTCTTCCATTGCAACTATATAAACACTACAAATCTGAACCAAAAGCAAAGTCATGATGATTCCCTTTTGATAGACGGTTTATGCAATAGGATGGCAAGTGACGTCCGACCTTGCTAATTTCGCCGAGTCATCAGAAACGAATAGTGGAGGTGTGGATGGTGGAGGATAATAAACACGCGCTGTTTTACAACAACGTCAGCACCTTGTCCAGTGTGCCATTGGGTATTTGCGCAATCACAATCAGCCCATTATGATGATTCATCACGTAAACACATTATTCATATGGTATAGTTAAACGAAATTTTTGCTCGTTGTTAGTATGTTTCGTTAAGGTAAGATAGCAAACTAAACAGCGAAATCTTAGATTCCTTCCTTACGAAGAGAAGCAAATTTATTTTTATATTAACTCTATTTGAAACATTTGGTAATTACATTGTGCAACATGCTTTTAAACTTAAACAAGTACTTTCTGGCCTATTTCATATGAAATTAAGTTAGCAACATAATATTATTTTGATAAAAATTCTAACCATATTCGTAATAAACAATAACAATTAAATACATGATTTAACCAGAAATTCTTCATTAACCAACAAAATCTTCAATCACTCTGTTGACGTCTTCAGGTTTGTCCTGTTGAACAAAGTGGTTAGCGTTAGGAATATACTTGATTTGCAGGTTGTCACAGTACGCTTTTGTCATTTCAGGCAAGTCTTTTGCCAGTGCCAAGTCATTTTCTCCCCACACAATCATTGCTGGTACAGTGATGCGTGGGAGTCTATTTTTCACCACCATACTCTTTCCGGTTACGGCAGCGCGATAATAGTTGATGGGGGGAGTCCAAGCTCCTGGAGAAGGTAAAAATAGAATCAAGTGAAATAGAATGATGTGAAACCGAATCATGCATTCTAAATGAGTTTTACTGATAAAGAGGTTTCTTAATCTTAATGAACTTTTTTACACAAACCTTTTCGGGAGAATGTGTATTTGTAGCCTTCCAAATCGTCCTTTGTAACAGGCGAGGATTTGTTATTGCTTACAAACATCCTCTCAAACACTGCCAAGTCTTCTGTGTGGAAAAACATTTCTGGGAGGTAGGGGATTTGGAACATGAAGATGTACCTAGGAAGTGAAATTTGTTTTTCATTACGGAGAAGTTTGTTGATCAGAATTTAGAAACGTGCTCAGTGTGTAATTTGCATACCAAGACTTTAAAAATTGGTTCAGAGAGGACTGAATTTTCTTTTGGAATGCGACTGGATGAGGAGAGTTGATGATAACTAATTTTTCCACCATTTCCGCGTGATGAGCAGCGACAGACCATGCGACGACACCGCCCCAGTCATGTGCCACCAGAGTGCACTTATCGCGTCCCAGCGCTTTCACCAGCTCGCAAACATCCTTAACAAGTTTTTCTAATTTGTATTCGCTGATCCCTTTAGGTTTGTCTGAGTCACCGTAACCTCGCATGTCCATTGCAACAACCCTTTTCAATTGCAGATATGATTTTACTTAATTTTCCGAAATGCCCTCATGGTAGCAGTAAATCAATTAGGGGCACATAGATACTTTATGAATACTGTCATGGATGCAATTTCATATTTGACGTCACATCCGTGAAACTTACCAGTGACTCGAGGCGAAGTGCTTAAGTTGATGCCTCCATGAAAACCAAAATTCAGGGAATCCATGGACAAACAGCATCAATGGCTTCGTTCTGTCACCATTCTCAACGTAGTGAATTTTGATATCCTAAAAAGTAAAAAGTATGAATGTTAAAAGGTTATTTAGCTTACGAAAGTAAATGGGAAATTAAAGGTTAGAAAATGATGATGCAACAATGATAAAGAAAACTAATTCATTATAGTTAGGTTTCATCATGTGACATGATTCATGTCGTGTGTCACCTTTAGTCTGACAAAAGCATGTCTTCCATACGCAGCATCCTGGAGGCAGAGTGGAGGAAGATTCCGTTCTTTCACTACCCAGAAGTCACTCCCTTTAACGACTCGTTTGATAAGTATGGTAAAGGAGGCCACTGCAGCATAAAATGCCCCAATGGACATAACAATTACAGTTGCAAACCACTGCTTTGCAGTTAACTTGATATAGTCCAGCACGCTCATTTTTGCT
This sequence comes from Cyphoderus albinus, assembly GCA_021029165.1. Classification (NCBI taxonomy): domain Eukaryota; kingdom Metazoa; phylum Arthropoda; class Collembola; order Entomobryomorpha; family Paronellidae; genus Cyphoderus; species Cyphoderus albinus. Next base: position 23,641 of record VYYJ01001154.1, on the reverse strand, counting down.
AGGATTGATGTCGCCTTTTTAAGAAAAATGTTACCGGTCAGTTACAGGTTTTTATAGGTGAAATCACTGCAAAATATATATTTGCCGGTTGATTTTTCATCCTCCCTTACCAACACTACAATGCTGCCACTATCCAATCAATTTTGGAACTGACGAGATGCCAATGAAGAAATAAAACAGAAATTTATGAACTTCCAATAATGCCGTGGGCCGAGAATTTTCTCATCTTCCAGACCGGATCATTGACATTCCGATCCATGCAATCCATGCATGTGAAATTGACTGGGCCTCTCTATAAAGGTAGTTAGCGTTCTTGCAACCAACCTGTCTACACGTGAGGGTGACAACGTACAATAAGCACAGTCCGGGTTCCTAGTTCTTATCACATCGTAAAATATAAAGCATACATTGATTATAATATGTGGGCATGTGCTCATGTGCTGTGAGCAGAGGAGAAAAGATTCATTTGCAATCCATGCTTCGTTTTCCATATCATTTATCTAACAAACAGAATGATGAATTGCGATTGTCCTTGGTTTCGGGCGCAACGCGTCTCTATATTACAGCTATTCAATTTTTTCTCACTTAAATATGCCCTTGATGATAGTAATACTGATTAAAGGTTTTGCTCTCCATACACTTTTTATTTAATTTATGTTCAACGATCAGAATCATATTTATTTATCTTGATGACTGTCTCCATACTTTACATTTGCCATCTGCCCTCGTTAAATGTTCTGCTTGTCAGCTCCAGCTCCACTGGAACTTGTTGGTTGTCTCAAAAACAAAGTCTCATATCTCGACAGTGGAACTGTGAGCTGGAACGAAACTAACGAAAGCACTTCAATTCCTAGCCTTCCAATCTCCCATCATAGCACGCGAATTTAACTAGCTATGTCGTCGTGTAGTAGAAGTCGACACGGAGATAAATGCAATGACACACGTTCGCACCACCAAGTGATGTGCTATAAAAATACTGCTAACTCACCTAGACATAACTCTGCTCTGATAAACTGACTCATGAAACCCGTTATCAATCGTCTATATTTTCAGCAGAATGAGTGTGTACACAAGTAATAACTTATTACTAATAAGTAACGTGTAATAATATTTGCCTTGTTATTGAGCTGCATTGTATTTTGTGCGTATAGAACCGAGCAAAAGTCAAAAAGTCCAACTATAAATATACGCGAGACAAAAGTTCAAAGTACATAATCCTCCAAGAATGATGTTTTAGTCTCTCCACTGGTTCATTAACCAATTATGTATAAGCTCTTCATTACAAGCTTTTGTGCCGGATTCCTTTTTAAAACGAAATCTTTGATATGTAAAATACATTTGGTCTGCCACGAGAGCCGTACATTTTCACGCACAATGACATAATAAAATAGAACAAACGACATCAGATTTTCCTACAATTTCCGTATTCCGTCACAACCTACTGGTGATACTGTGAGACAGGACACGGCTCTGATTTAATGACAAGACACTCTGACTTTTTACGACAATGTCATCTACCGCTTACAATGCAACCAGCATCCATTTCAGAAATATTTTAGTTATTCATGATGTTTAACAACCGGGGGTATGAGGAAATTGGTGGCAAGGGGAATGCGAATGAATCTCTGTTCCAAATCCCTCCAGAATCCTACACAGAGGATCGACGACCTCGGTTCTGTGGTTTAGAGTAGAATCGTCCCTTACAAAGCACAATGATGACTCTTTCACTTACATAGCGGAAATGAAATACCAGAATGAGAATGACACTCTCAAGCCGAAAGTAGAAAATTTTGCACACTTACTGAAGCACTGAAACACTGAAAGCAGGGTACTTTTCCTGCAGTATGGTCACTTTGCGTTTGCAGGCAAAGTCGATAATATTAACGACAGTGAAATTGTGAGCATAAAATCATAATAAAAATCATAGTTGTAATGAACGCCTTTCATTTACATATCAATAGATAATGTTTTTAACTTGAGTTTGTTAGTTTGAATCAAATCCAGACATGATTGTGTTAATGTCATTTCCAGGAAGATACATATTCGCACCCTCTTCCAGACATGATAAAACCTTTAAGTGGTTAACTGTTACATATGAGCATATTAAGCTGGATCTTCTGATTCAGAAGTGTTGCAGTTGCATCAGAGAATTCTGTCATCGACACTGCAATAACCCCCTAGATACATACATACTACACGAGTGTTTTATTGCTATACCCTTGTAGTTAGAAATTATAACCTACCACAGCCCATGGTGTAAACAACTGTTTACATGTTCGTGGTCATGATCTTTCATTTGTAGAAACTTTAAGAGAATTTCTCATCTCTTAGGGCATGATAAATTCAAGAGAAATTACACATAACAAACTCCCAGAAGTTGGGATGACATGATTTAGTTCCATATTAAAATGCTCATTTAGGTTCATCAAAATCTTGAGTATGCAGTATAAAGATTTGAGCAGTTTTAAAACGAATCCAATGATGCAGAGCTTAGTCCAGATGAATCGTTACTAACCGACTCACTACTGTGCTATATAATGTTGTATCACAAATATTATACATACCATCCTAACTGACTTTAATTTTTAAGCTGACGCAGTTCCAATGTTCGGTCACAAAAGTTCATTTTGTGATGTTTATGCTTCCTTGAAGTTTAGTTAGAGAACATCAAGTGTAACAAAATACTTTTCTGTTTGCAATAACATTGACTCAAATATTACAAAACACTTTTTGTTTCATAAAAGTTTAAATTTGGCTTAAAAAGTGCACAGTCGTAGAAGAATTATAATGGCGTTCTATAAAGCTCCTTTGGGTGTAGCAATTTTCCTATTGCTTATGTCCCCTGTTTATCCATACAAAAGTACGAAGATCGATGAACTAGTAAAGAACAATTCTATAGAAACAGGTCATTAATTGGCATAATTATCCATTGTTTTCTCATTTTTTTAATCCTCCAACTTGATCAGAGGACCATGGATTTGGTTACCTTTTCAAACACGATCCAAATCGGGTTGAGAGAGAAGACGCAGAGAAAAAGACGAACGACATGATCCGGAATTCACTTATCGGTACAACTTCCAGCAATGGAAATGAAACGACTTCGTTGTTTCCAGAGCCTTTTCTTCTTCCTGACTTGCAAACGAAGTATTCCGGTACCACGATGCATTTTACGGGGATGCGAGTGTATGGGTTGGAAAGATACCGACCACTCAATATTAAAACAGACTATACGAATCTGGCGGTAAGAAGTTCGTTATATCAAGAATTAGAGCGGTGGACTTATTCAATAGCTTATTCAATCAGTTTACTTTCTCAAGGTTTCCCTTTCGTTGTCTTTGAGTGAAGTGAGCGTCCTCGGGGAATTTCAAATGATTCCATGGGTCGCTGATTCTGCAGGAACTTTCAAGTTTATCATTGATGACATGTGGATCACTCTTGAGGCTGAGCTGATGTTCACCAATGAGGGGACAGATAACGAAACTCTAGCAGTAAGCGACGTTCGGATTTTGGAACTGTCTAACCAAGGGTTACAGCTCAAGTTTGCAAACCTGGGATTTCTCGGAACAATTTTGCAGGTCTTGACATACGAATGAATATATGTGCATTACCATGCAAATTGGCTTAGACTAACTTGTTACTTAAATTATTTAATTATCTTTTCAATTGTGTCAGCCTGTGAGGAGTTCTCTGGCCCAGTACGTTTTCAGCAAGGTGAAACCAACATTGATCGGAGAGGCAGAGCTCAACTTTCGTCGTATTATGAACGATGCCCTCGCCACTCTTCCAAAAGAATGTACAAAGGCGGTGAATATTGTAGACAGAGCTATAATTCGGGCAAGGTAAAATTCGATTAAAGAACTTTTAATGGATACCGAGCACAATTTCAAAATTTTGTACTGCGGTAATGTACTTAGTATATAGTTAAATACGTTACAGTTACATACAATACATTTCTTCATTCTATTATATCCATGGGCAACTGGTATCATTAACCAAAATAAAATTACTGGATTGCTTGACTTATGCAGGAAGCTGATGAAAACGTCAGAGTTGGATCCAGTACTGCTTGCGGACCAGTATCCAAAAAGTACGCCCGTCGTTAAACTGGAACTTACTGAAGGGAAGTTATACGGACTTTCTGGACTGAAACGGACTGGTCCCATTCTTTTTGGATTCGAGCGGGATGCAGTGCATATGATGTTAAATCTTGGGATTGCAAATCTCAAAGGTAGGATGAAAACCGCTCAAAAATAGTTGTACAGTTTTTTTTAAAGCGAAACCACTGAAAATGAAAAGAAATTTCCGGCTACTTTTCATAGTAAACCGTTTTCTAAATATGTATGTATGAATATGTCATGAAATTTATGGGATGAAATAACAGGACAGTACGCGTGGACTTTAACCCTGTGGAAGAATTTACTTACACACCGAGGCATTCTTCAATTCGACGTTCAAGACATTGTCATAAAAGTGAAACTTGAAAAGCGCACAAACAGCCAAGAGAGCAAGACGCGCGTCGAGAGCATTAACATGAAAATTGGCTCAGTGAATCTGCGTTCCGAAGGAGTCGGCGCTATGAAGTACATCATGGAAACATTCTTGAATGTTGTCCCGGACTCATTCCGCCAAAGAATCACGGATGCTGCTGATTACCGTCTCCTGAAGTTGATTGAAGAGGAGGCTGAGAAAATCGATTTAGAAGAGTTAGTGGAAGATTCTGAGGAGTTTCGCAGAAGGCGACGCTAAATATTCGTGAAAAGTCATTTCGCATGATTGTCCAATACAAGATAAATGTTCGCTGTCACGTAAAACGTCATTTCATTTTACGTAAAAACTTCCCCGACTTTCAATTTATTTCCTGAACACACCTTTTCTCGCAATCCTCTTATTTATACAGCACGACGATGTTTATTTGATAAAAATTTGCCACCGCTGTTCCACATTCTCTTACTTCCTAATGTTCTTTTTCACTTCATTACAGTTCACATTTTAATGGCCTAATAAAAGATGCGGATAGATAGAAGAACCGTATTTGGTTAATACCTCATGCCAAGTTGGATGCAACAGCTGCTCAATTATTCATAGCCATTTTCATTGCATTACATTTCAACCAAGAATGGAAATAGCGTGCAAGTGCTTGCAAATTGAGAAGCAAGGGGAAATTTCGGATGACGTTTTGAGGAAGGATTTGGCACGGTGAGCAGAGATTGCCTCTGCTCGTATTTTGCAAACTTCATGTCGAATAAACGGGAACATCTTTTATTTACTACTTAATAACAAAAAAGAAGGAAAGTTTTCTTGGGTAGGGACTATTGTTCGTCTCCATACCTCTTTCTGCCTACTTTATTTTTTAATACCCTTGTACTGCAGTCCGTGGCTGTTGCTTCGAGAGAATGAAGTTGCAAAAGCACACTTTGCTTGCCTACTTTTTATTTTCATTTTTATTATTATTATCATCAAGTGAACAACACTTTCGTTGAGCAGAACGGTAGTTGTGAAGTGTTGCTTAAAAAAACTAGGACCCTACTAATTTAATCAACAAGGCACAGCTCAGCAGACAAGAAAGAGGCGTCCTTTTCACACCGGGATGGTGAGTCCCAGTTGTATGCTTGTTTAATAAATGAAATATGAGCCTCTCTTCTGAGCTGCAAGTTCTATACTAATTATGATTAGAGATGTTAAGAACCCAGTACACAATACAATGGTATTTCCCGTCATGTTATTTGCATATTCATGGGCATTTCAAAGCCGTGGAACTGATTTTATGGCTACCACTGGTCTCTGTCTCAAGACTGTCTACATACCTTTATTTACATCCCGTGGACATGTCCCTTGTCTCTGTCGATTTCCCGTCTTCTCGCGGAATGCTGAAATCATCAATAACAAAGAGAGAAGTAATAATAATAACAAACAAGAATAAAGAAGTCGCATTTCCCCCTACAGCGCAGCCTTAGACTTTATATACATACATTTGTTCCTTGTTATGATAATGACACTAGCCGCAAACTCTGCATTTTGTTTCTCTGCTAACTTGATGCATACTATTTAAGTTTAACTCTGAATCAGAATGATTCGAGTGATTCGGGCCCAGAGTTGTCGATTGCTCCGTTGAAAATTGAAGTGATGAATCTGAAGCTCTATCCAACTGCGAGCTCTCAGCCAAATGATAAGTTGAATGAGTGGTGTGGTGGAATGCCAAAGAAAGATACCTTTGAAAAATTGATGATGGTTTCATACCGCACGGTCAACCAACGACGAGGAAAAATCGTTTCATCTTAATCCAGACATGTTACTTCTGCCACACTGACTTTAGCTTTGGCATACGTTCATTGCTATTGCTACCTTACATCCGGTTAAGTAAAGAGTTGATGAAACTGAGCGAGCACATTGCATTTGGGACGATGATGCAGTCTCACGGTCAGAGAGTTGGAAAGTGAAAGACTCTCTCAGTGTTGAATTTGTAAAAAAGAAATGAAAGAATAGAGGTTTTCGGGAATGTAAGAATGAAGGTGAGCGTAATACTTTCATTGTGACTATAGGAGACAAACACTGAAGCACGTATTTTGTAGCTTATAAAAAGCAAGTGTAGGGCATGTGTGAGAGTAGGAATGGGAAATGATAATGGTGATGGACCTGTGTGCTGTACAGCAACGTAGTTCAACTCTTTATTAAAAGGGAAAGGGATAAAAAAACGTTATCTCCATTATATTTTGTGTACCTGCGTAGGTTCGTTATTACTTCCACATCTTCTTTTTATTACTATGTCGATTCACTTACTGGATGAGCTGATGCGGATGAAGTAAACAGCAGTAAATGTTACACAAAATGTTAATTTTGTAAGTCTCTACAAGTATTCTCATTTCTCTTGTGGTCATTGTTGCTACGCGTCCTGGTCATAATCGTAAAGGGGTAAGAGAAAAAAGAAAACGAAGGTGAGGTGAAGATAACGAAGACGAAGATGATTTTTTTACTTTGCGGTGTGCATATGGAAGCAATGTATTCGTCTCACTAGGAAAATAACATGGGAAACCTGAGCGAAGAAAGATACTACGTACCTAAGTATTATTATGTTCGTAACCCTTCTCCTGAGTGAGTGAGAACAAGTCAAGCCATGAAATGAAAGTACGTGGCTGAAAAAAACCAGGGTGACTTTTGAATGCAGCTTCCCTTTACTTTCGATGATAATCACAACTTTGAAAATAATATTTGGCCCAACATTTCTACAAGAGGCTTCGTCATGATGAAATGGTATCGCATGAGAAGTGCATTAGAGCGCGACCGGTCGGTACACACAAACACACGATGTGGCGTTTGCCTATAGAATGATATTTGAAAAGATTCTCCTTTTTAAAATGTTCTTTCTGTTGGCTTTTGCCTGAATGAATGCATGGAGGCTCCGAGAAACTGGGTCACTCCTATAAAATCCTCCACACAATGCTGACTTTAGCTCCATTGACGTTTCGAAGCTGAAACCTGCTTGGTGAGTGGAATTGAAAAAAAAAATTAAATTATTTCTGCCCAGTCTGGAGGTTTTAGAAAGGAATAGGTAAAACTCTTCAAACCTTTCCTGTCACGATTTTAAAAGAGCTGGAATTATGAATTCCTAAGAGAATGAAATGCGATTTTCTTTTTGAAACAAGTACACTAGACGGTGACGTAGAATTTTGTTCGTTTTGTTTCCTCTATGACTTTTGTAAATTTGGTTTGAACTGCTGCCTGCAATTTTATTAAGCTCTTGTTTCCGCCTATTTTTGTACCTTATTGTGTTGTGTTGGTTTCACTTTCTTTTCAGTTGTTGTGTCGCTTACCAATACCCAAAACTCGAGACTACGTCTCAAGAATTTTGAAATGTTTCATATTCTCCGACTCGACTAGGAAGAGCAGTGAACCCCTGTCTGGGTAGCAATAGATACTCCTTAGGTTTGTGACGTCATAGTAAAAGAAAAATAAGTGTGACTTTGCATGAATTTTGGGATGAGAATGAATTGCTGAAAACGTTTTGCAAGCTCGTTTCCTCTTACCTTTGATACTGTTGTTGTGAGTTAAAGTGGTGAAAACATATACGGAAATAATCTCATTAAGTTGTGGTGTGTGGCGACATTGGACAGCATTCCACGAACGGAAATGAATTAGTGCCTACTTTTAGCACGTTTCGAAAGATGAGCGATTCCAGATCGATTTCTACTTGCCACTCTAAAACATTGTATTATCTTACAGTTTCAATGCAAAACTTTTCAAATCCGTAGCGACTCAACTTTCCCTTCTCTATTCGGAGAAATTCAATTGAATATCGGAAGACAATAAACTTATGTAATACTACTCCCACCGCTGGTTATTTTTCTCTCCGTGAAAAATTGCATACGTCGAAGGCAAGGAAAACTACACTTTAAAATGGTTTGTTTGTCTTTTTTATGTTCCTTTGTTCCTCTTTCTTTGCTTAAAATTTCATACAACCGTCATGCCTTTGAGGATTTTCCGTAATTTATAAGAGAACTTCTCGCTTATATCTTCCGAAGCAGTCGTGCAATTGAAATAAAATACAAATAAACTTATTCCCAACTGAAGAATATTCCAGCATAAATATGTCACAGGTTTAGTCGATCAATAGAAAAGAAAAGGCGACTGTATTAAAACCTCGCTCATTTATTTAAATAAAAATTCAGTTTTATGCGTCCGCGTAAAATCCCATCAAACCTTCCTTATAGACGTGTGCTTAAAGGTAAATCAGAGACGCGAAAGTAGAATTTTAACTTGATAGATACAATGATATTTTTTGCCATGAGATTGAAATTAGGCATTTGCATAGCAAATTAGTAATGAGGTGAATTTTGCACCTACGAATTGAAAACAGCCAGGCAGAAGTAATAAAAGGATAATTGCACAATAGCGTGGAGGAAGTTCTCAATGAATAATCCGTTCCCTCAGAATAGTTTATTCATTCATGGATGACTGAGTTAAGAGGCACTCTTTAAATTTAATATATACCAAAGTAATTATCGGGAAAGAGGACGAAAAATGCATTGTTGGATATGAATGGTGATGAGAGTCGGAAAAAAGAAAGGGAAGGTACAGAAATCCCTTCTTCCTTCTTGCATTCTTTCACAGCTTCGTTTTTATGATGATGATAGGTGTGAGAGCGTGCAGCTTTTTAATACTAGCTTACAACATCGTCTTTACTATATTTGATTTGTCAATAAACCCGGCATTGTTTTAGCGACGCACACGTCCTCAATCAATAATGGATTTTAAAGCACTGCGAAGCAATCCGATACCTTACAAGCATACGGAAACTTTTCGCTTACCCAATCTTGCTTTGCTGGTGGTTGGTTGTTGGTATGCTAGTAAGGGTGTAGTCGGCTGTAAAAATTATTTTAATTTACTGTTTTACGTGACCGATCAAGCTGAAATGCCTTGCTATTTAATTTACAGAAAACAAAACGATTTGTTCAGGTCATATTTCGAAATGGGTATCTCGCTGGGACTTTTTGTTTTCGATCTCACTTCTCCATAATATGCTTATTAAATCTAGCTGACTTTTTAATCTGCTATTTGGTCAAGTGGAAACTTCAATTAACACTTCGTACTCCTACTCCCATGTAACATAAGAGTTGTGAAATTATTTACACGGTTTGTTGAGACTCCTTCGAATCCCTTTGTTTATAAACTACAATCCACCCGTTATTGCACAACTTCAAGTTTTAAATCCACCACTTTTCTCAAATTATAAAACCATATTTCACAGAAAGCTTTGAAGTGGTTTTCACTTTGTTTGACACTTTACTGGCATCCCTAGCGAAATGGTAAACAGATGTTTATCATTTGCATAATGCATACCCATCATGCTGTAAATTTCATATGTGGTACAAATATCATGTCATTGCAATTTAACGTCCATGCACACCGTCATCAAATCGGTTTCATTTTCATCACAACCGTCGTAAAAAGGGGCCGTTCATGACTAAAAATTCAGTTACAGTTTACTGTATCTCCCTTTTAGAAAGTGTGTTATGAAATATCAGTCATTTATTATGGATGAGTTCATACCGGTGACAAAACCATGATCACTCATTCGTATTGCTGCAAATTGCATCGAAAGAATAGAATCTTCCGTTAGCTAATAAGCAGTAGCAACAAACTGTACTTCTTTCATAATGTCATAAAATATATAATGACAGTCCCTTAAATCAGCCGTGAGAGTGAGAATTGCACATCACAAAATATTTATTGGAGTTCATAACAATGCGCGGTGGTTTAAAATTAATAACGTCGATTAAAATATAATAATTATACAGTTGTAAACCATTATGATTTTTATGGATGTCGTGAAATAAAGAATGGGGAATGAAGGAATATTAATATGGGCTATGAAATCCCCGAGTCAGTCACGACGATGGAATTCATACACCTAAACAGAAAATGCGTTTTTTATGCTTCTTGCTCCATCGCATCGTTATGGGTTTGTCATCTCACCTCGCCTCTTTTTATTTCCTCCTTCATGATTTAGAATTATGATACGGTAACGCAGGTTCGTTACCGACGAAGGCTGGGTTAGAGCAACACTTGATGATGCAACAAAATTGCTGGGGCATTGTGATTCCATTTGATTCCTTCAAGATCTGAACAAAATGAATATGCATTATCTGTTTCCGCTCAAGAATTCCGATACACGTTTCATGATAAAAAAAAAGTAGCAATAAAATTGCATGACGTTGGGTAACAAAAATCTCTACAGAGGAAGAGGAAGAATAAAACAGAATTTAAAAAAACATAACTGAAGATAAACGCTCGTAGCAATGAGTGAGATGGAAGTCTGCAGTCTCCTCGTAAATAATCGTTAATAGACGGATTACAGATATTATAATCTTGTAGAATTGATGAGAGAGCCACTTCTTGGCTCCCAAAAAGAAAGTAAAATACCGACGGGTGCTCGGATCTTCCGTTTTGCTAATACAATAATATAAGGATGAGGACGGCATTAAGCGTGTGAGTACCTAAAGTTTTCAAAATGAATGCTAGAGTGATGGGCTTGTGGCTTGTATTTTAGGAATTCCTGTGCTTTCCAATTACTATCATCTCCAGTTTCCTACACATATTTAATTTGGTGACTGTGTGCCCATAGCAAAGCATTTATTGTGTTATGTTCGTGCATTCCTCTCTTGCGAATAAGGATTTCAAGTGCGTTACTGTAGGCCTATATTTTGTGTTATACTGATACATACAAGAATTTTCAGCGAAACGTCGTTAAAGACCTCACATGATAAAGACGGATATCTATCTGGAAAGAAATGGGACGGTTTCGTATATGGAAGTAGGTAGACAATCGAGTGGATGCACCAGAGTGCACTGTTCCTTTCTATATACGAAAATTCGGCATGTTCGTGAGGAGCCACAGGGGTGTTGTAAATTGTCAGTGAACGATCCAGGAAAATTATCCATGTGGTAACGTATCTCAAATGAAACCACGTATTTATACACCACAGTCATTTCTTCACCAGAAATGCAGAATGGGATGATAATATCTCATTCCTCACAGAATTAACGTTATTTCAATGGCAGAGAAATTTTCTCAACTTTCGTTACTCGTGAACGAATTTCGTATGGGTGCCAGCGATATAAGTTCACAAAATGATACTTAGACTTCGCTTAACAATCCTGGCTAAGCATTAGATACATTTTCATGAAGTCAGCAATCAACTCTCTGGTGAGAATAATAATCGTCAATCACCAGGCTTTACGACACAGGAAACGTAGTAGGGAGGGAATTGTAGAAAATAGATAGTTTGAACACCAAATGCAACCTTTCACGCATTATCTGCCGATAGATGGTTTCTCTCAAACATGACACCAATAATGTGAGCATTACGTAGACTGGAACAGTTCCATGCCACTCCATTTCTTGCGAATTAATTTTATGGAAAAATGAACCAGCGAGCTCTACACCATATTATTTCCACTTATCCTTGGCTACGATAAGTGAACCGCAAAATATACCTACTTACTTAACACTTTGTATGAAACATTGCAATATTGTTATGTAATGTAATGAAGAGATTTGCAGACAGTAAATTCCCGGTTTCGGTTTTGAATGAGGAGCACAACAAGGCCGTGCATGGTGGTTTCTACTCATTCGCATCCTTGAACTTGAGCTGTAGATTGATTTATACTTGTGATGTTTCAGCAGTATTAATTCATTGCATGGTATTAATAAGGTTCCCACAAATGAAAGACTGCACTTGTCACTCTATGTTTTCAGAGAGAATAATGCAGAAAAACCACATTTCACCCGTATGCCGTATCAAATGTCTACTTGTAATTTGATATTAAAGTGTTTCTTTATATAACATTCTCCCCACGCGTGGCCACGGAAACAACTTCTCGCTATACTATGACTGAAACATATTTTATGCTGACAAAACAAAATCAGTAATTATTTTTCGCATTACTCTGATTCATAATGAAAGAAGCGTTCTAATTTAAAAGTTCATTATATGTAACTAAAGTTATCAAGGACACATCCAAACATTTTGATTAATGAAACTCTACATGCTTTCTAATACTTTATTGTACAAATATTACCGCAAACGGGAAATTCTTGTCAGATTTGTTTGATGAAATCTCGCCAAATCCAATGGAATTGTGCAATAAATCATGTGTCCTAAACGTTTACCCTATTCGATTCGGAATTCTGAAATGTTGATGCAATGATGTGAGAAATTTAGCAAATGTGCCAATTAATACTAATGTTATGTAAGTATAAAGTTCGATGAAATGAGAGTTTTCATTTTTAAATGTATGAACTTGGTCTTTCTTGATTATTATGGGGAATAGAAAATTATTTGCTTACATGGAACGCCTTTCATATTCCTTCAGCACTTTAATTCCCTGAAAGCAGGGCTCTGAGGTAAAAGAAGAGTTTGAAACAGTAGAGAAGAGAGAGAGAAAATGTTAAAACTAGATGTGTGTTTGTGGTTACTGGCTGCAGCAATAATGGAATGAAACGATTAACGATATGAACGAACAGGTTTTCTCTGCCTTTTTATGTGTCTTCACTATGCGGTTACGTAACGCTTTGCTTGATACCAAATCCATCGCACTAATAGCGCAAACAACGCATTGCTAAGGGTGAAAACGCTGAAAGAAAAAAGTTGGTCAAGGCTAGCGAAGGAACGAGAGTTAAATAAAGGAAGCAACAAAAAATAGACATGCAAGTGCTTTGATGCAGTTGTTAAGTCAGAGTGGAATGGAGTGCCCAAGATGCACCTCTCTCCCGCCATGCTCTTAAAACGTTCCGCACATTCCTGTGCATTTTCGAATGCAGCATTTTAGTAATGCAGTGAGATGACCATTTCAAAAATAATCTATTGTAGTTTTGGGTGTGTAATGGTTATGTGCTTATCACACGTGTTATTTTATGGACTTTCTTTGTGTAAGAAAAATGGACTTGATTCTATTTTCTACTTCTTTCTGACTTGTTTAGCATCACCAATTCCATTTTCATATTTTCCAAATTGCGTCCGCCAAGATTATTTAGCTGGACACATTACATTACCAAAGTGACGCAACGTAACTAGTCAAGTTCACCAACTTTACTGTTTGTGTTAGGTTTAGTTGCAGTAGTCACAAAAACAGTATTATGTTTTAGGTATGGCTGTCACTTGTCATGTTTCAAAACTACACCAATCTTCATCGTAGCACAGCATCTTTGAAAATATTATTTTAAGCTATTACATTAACTCCGCAGTAACAGAAATTATAAAAGAAGAAAAGAAGGACAGATTTGAAACTTCAATTTTATGAACAGTTCTCGCTAGGTTGGCATTTTACTTTTGGTATTAGATTTGGTTACAATCATAATACGGGAAGAGTTATTTGAGCAAATAGAAATTTTCCAGCATTTAGAGTTTGAAATCCATGGCCCACGACTGGTTCTCCTACAAAGAGTTCGTCCAACTTTTTGCTGACCACTTCTCAAACGTCATATCTCATTGTCATCCAAAAGGAAGTAGATATACTGGTACAATAAAAGTGCATTCAGTCGGTATTACTTAAATTATTTTATTATGCAGTTGTTTGGCATGAAAGACATGCAATCACGAGAAAGGAGCTCAAACGAACCCATTCACATGTTCTTTATAAATACATTATTATGATTCATGTAGCTGCCACTCAAAATTTGTCTAAAGAAGCGGAAGACTTTGTTTTGAACTTTTAGTAATAATTTTATTAGTATAAATATTTAATCTCGACAAATCATTTTTCTCCTTGGAACCAAAGCAGAAACTTCATACATGTTGAACAAGGAAAATTGCTGGAAGACGTGCAACGCTAGTTGTGCATTTTGTATGTCCAATGGGGACAAACAATCACGATCTCAAAAAGTTCATTCGTGGTACCTAAGGAGGGTTTGAGGATCATAAAACTTATTACGATTTGAAAAGCAATAAAAAGGAAAAGATATTTGAATTTCTGAAACCTCTGTCCCAGTACTTTCATGCGCATTAATTATTCATATTTTGATTGCGATTATTGGCAGTAATTTTGTGCCAGGATAGTTATTCGATAGAAAGTCAACAATTTGCATGATGTATTCAATTCATAAATGTGTGCAGTTTTCACACTCACTGAGTTGATTGCGGAACCACAAGTAAACTATATTCACTTCACTGCATTTAAAAAAAAAATTTCTCCACTGCCACACAAGTGTTAAGGCATCTTTAATTTACTAGCCACTTACTATAAAGAGTCAATGGCAATTCAAAGGGCTTCGTTTAAAATGGAGGAGTTTCTCCAAGCCATTATCACTTACGTGCTTTCAACCGTTGGTGGTCATGGTGCCAAGATAATACACTGTAGCAACTCACACACATTTGCTCCACGTTTTACGTTCCAACCAAGGACATTAAATGGTTTTGTAGTTGGTACAGCCATAAATAAAACTGATTTCATACAGAGTTGGTGACTTAATGCACCGGCAGGATTGCCCAAGTAGTTACACTGATACGAACTCACTCCGATTTTCCGCATGTCAGAAACATAAATCGAGATGTATCGTTGAATCCAGCAACCACGTCACTCTACTTTGTTCACATCCCAGCGTTTTCATTTCCCGCCTTTAACAATATTTAAAGTTGAACTGCAGTTTGAATACAACTTCAACTGTTTTACTTCTTTTCTTTGAGATTTAAAGAAAGATTACTGGGCAGTAACTTTTCAGACATGGAATGGCATACCGACATTGATGTTTGAACTTTCCAGTTTATTGCATCGAGAAAAAAAGTGGAAATCGATTCCTCCTTTTTACGGACACCAGACACAGCAGCAAGTGTGCTTTGTCGAATATAATTGGAAGCTCTAACATTGGAATAAAGGCAATAGTATTTTATTTCATTTTACGCCAGGAATTGGACTTGTGCAGCAAACTATTCAGCTGACATGGTCGGATTTTTGTCTTCAGGGAATGACCCCTAATGTCACGACGGTCGTTTATGGCAAGAAGATATCATTGTCAAGCATAACGTTTAAAATAGGTTTCCATGTCCACTTTGCCTTTTCTGCATAGAGCTATTGAATTTGTATTTTAAAACTCTGAAAAAAACCAATGAGATCAATTTCAGGCAGTGTCGATTTTTTGAATCATTAAATTAAATGTGTACTATAACGTTTCTTGAAACATTGAAAAAAACACGTGCTGTTATCTAATATGTCGCTTTTCACCCCATGCTATACACGTAAGAATAAAAGCTGTATCCTGTAGGAATCATATTCGTCATGCCTAAGCGTAATGTACTACAATAATAATAAAACTGGTGTTTGCTTTACGAAAGAGATTCTTATCGGTTCAGGTTTTCTTACACCGACGTTGATGAATTCGCATGGGGTTTGCTTTGAGCTTTAAAGCGAGCGCCGTTCGGTTTTGATATCTTAAAAGAAGAAAGTAAAAAATGAAGAATGTTCTATCTCCCCGCTGTATCCTCAATGAATAAAAAAGTAAAATAGCTAACAAAAAAGGAGTCGACTGAGGAACAAAGTAAAACAACCCACCACTTGTTTCTTCGGGTTGTGAAAATAAAAGTTGAAGGCTGCGGAGTAGTCCGTGAACATATTTACTCTCATGAGCAATTTCCAAGAAACTCCAGCCTTCTATCCGGTTTCTCTACCTTTGAAAACAAGATGTGGCAAATATTCAATTGTTCTCTTCTCAGACAAAGCACGGATATAAACTTATTTATTAAAATGCTCCATTTAGATAAACATCGAATGAAATCCAATTTTCAGTTTGTTTATATAATTTTGGGATATGTGCTGGTGGGCTGTACTTTAATTTGGCTGTTGCACTTTTATCATCACCGTCATCATCATCAACTTCACTTTTCAAATTGTTGTTACGTGAAATCATTGCAAAGAGACCATAAATTATTTTGCTTACCATGTTGCTGTTCAACTCTGGCTTATATTGAATTATGGAGAGGAAACCTTTGAGATATGGTTTTGATCATGAATGTGAAATTGGGCAGAGTATTTAATTTTTAAATATATGACACGCAATCCAGCTAATGGTTTATGGGTGTTCTACAGAAAACGGTCGCCTCAATGCAACAAGTTTCTTGTTACTTTCTTTCTACACACAACGTGTTTTATAACGAAGTGTTCCGTGTACTATTAGGTATTAGACACATTTCTGCTATAACTTAAGTGCAGAGTTTGAAACAAACAACTTGAAACGAAATCAGGTTCATACATTTTTTAGATAAAATAAATAGATTCTGGTATAGGTATGCCAGAGAGAGTCTCTTTGTTTTCTTTCGGCTCTTCTCATCATTACAACACAGAGTAGTGAATGTCGAGCAAAAATGTTTTACTTATTACCAATACTTCCATATTTGGAGTTTCGTCTTTATAAGCAACATGCTACATTATAAAATTTTCTTTCTTCCTTTAATTCATAATATATAAAACAAAGAAGACTTCGAGAGCTTTGGGGAATGTAATATTTTCCTCTTTATAAAAACTTTTGATAATGATGGTACTTAATCACACATAATACATATCGTTTATTGACGAAACCACACGTTTCAGTAATGCACCTACTTTCATTCAGCTCTCGTTTTTTCATTTCGAAGCTCAACCTCATATGCTCTGCGAACTTCCTAAGACTGTATAAAGAAGGAGAAAAAAGAAAAACGATTTTTGGAGGTCGCATTCTCGTCTAGACCTCTTCGACAGAGAGTTCGGAAACCGCCGTTGTTTTATGGGTTTGCAGGTTTATATTACACTGGAGCGGAACACGCACCAATTCTCAACAACAACAGCAGCAGCACGAGAAGATTTTTATTTCGTTTCCTCACAAAGCATGAGCCCATGCCTTGAAGCAAATGCCATTCAAAATACCAGCGCTACAAAGAGAGAATTTTTAAGCTTCATTATTTCACAAAATCATGGATATCTTTCGTCAAATAGTTTGCTGCAAATACTCTAGAGAATCATTACATGTCGTTAGATAATCAAAGTCAAAATGATGATGGTGATCATTCTCATCATTATTTTTATACCATATAATATTTACTTACATTGGCTACGTGTGACGCAACCAAAATATATGAACATGACCCTGCTGACACGACATGCATATAATATGGCTGGTCATGCGTAAACTAGCTGAAAAACTATGGCTTGGAGAACATTTTCCGACAGGATTTTTAATATAAAACCCACATCAAAACCTGTAAGAAAAGAAAGATTTCTTGCGCGCCAAGCCAATGTGCCACATATTTCGATTTCTTCAGTTCATTGATCCTTTTCACCGAGGCTATTTTCTGGAATTGTTTGTTGTTCGTGAATTTATAGTTATCGGAAACACTGAGATCCCTCTTGTTCGATATCGCTTTAAAAAATATTCTGGTCTTATGGAAAGAATGAAATGATTGCATAGAGATGAGCGAAGAGGAGAGGATGTGTAATTGTAAATGAGTCTCAGCTTTATCGTTATCATTATGATTTCTATCATTTTGAAAACACATTTTCCGCTTGCATGGCCGGATTGTTTGATAATGTAAGGGGCGGTTTGCCGAAGTTCCTGTTCTACGAGAGCTTAACGCTTGATGGATAGGAGCTTTTAATATTAGTGAAGGAGTTTCCTCAGAGTAGAGAGTTTCCCTTAGAATGATCATAAAAGCGGGAGATTGTTTGATTTTAATACAATATTAGCTTATCACGTCAGAGGATAAAAACTCAACAATCATCATTCTTCAAAATTATACATAATACATCCAATAGAAGTTCGTAGAGAAATATTTCTTGGTATGTTCACGAAACTCAATCTAATATTGATTTGAATACTGGAACGGAGATGTTCTATCAGGATAAGCCAAAAATTTATTGGTTGAAATGCCACAAATTTCTAGGAAATGGCTGTTGGCGCTTTCTTATTACATCACGGGATATGGAAGCCGTGGCTTTCATGCTCCGCATCATAAGAAGTCAGAGCTGCGTGAGAACAGGATAACTCAGATTCGCTGTGAACCAATTCCACCGGCATAAAATACCAAATGTAAATATAAAATGCGCGTTATGACACACCGAGAAGATAAGAATTGAAATTATGAAGAAAAGGAAAGAAAAATCTTTTTGCGTTTTTGCGATTTTAAAACATGAGCCTGTTGTGCGGTTTTCATTTTCAATGAAAATAAGAATTCCTAAGTGATCTGTGAAGGCACTTGCTTCGCATAATAACAACGCCAAAATTAATTGTTCCTCACATGCATCTTGTATGCGTAGGTGCACTTTCACAGCGGATTTTCATGACAAGATTCACTTTTTAAAAAACATAAATAAATGCGTTTGTACAGCTTACAAATGAAATGAGCAGCCACTCTCTGACATCGGATGCGTGTATTACGAACAGAACAAAAATAATAAGGAAAGCTCTTCGCTCTTCTACTGATAGCATCCAAAGCATATACGCAAAGACTGGGTTGAGTTGAGATAACCAAAATTATTATTATTGGTATAGCACTTAGTTGACGATGACAAAAAGCACTGAAGAAGATGCGTCATGACATGATTATTACCAACATAACGCAGGGGAGGCCCTACACTTTCGTTAAACTCGACTAGTGATAAGGGAGAGAGGACCAGGCTCGCAGTTGCAAACCGCTGTCGTCAAATGGTCGCCCAATTACTTACATTTTACCTCTTTAACTCGATAGTGTAGCGATCGTTGTTGTTTTTAAGAAGTCTTCGCCATTAGTATTCTTCCTCTTGTTCAGGACGGTTTTAAACCTTTTTGACAGTTCGTCAACTGGGTCAGTCATACATCAAATGACAAGGAGAAAAGGTTCAACAATTGACTCTCTTTCAGGGTAAATAAACGATCAGAAATGAAGATGCGAAATGTTTTTACGTCCGTGTTGTGACTATTTCCAATTTTAGTGTCAGTTTTAATTCAATTTGTAACTTTATATATACATTGCTGTATCGGAAATTGAAAAGCAGTGCAAAGTTTTATATCTTTCGGTTTTGCAGGTCGTTTATTTTGTATAAGACAAAAGGATAATTTCAGCTTCTATTAAGCGTTACTAGGCTATAAAGCTTTTCGAGTTTGTAGTGCTAGGGTTCAGAGATCAGAAACAGCAATCAGGAGCAAATTGAATTAATTGAAACAAATGCAAACTTAAGCAGAATCGACTTTTAAAACAGTTCATCTAGTCTATTTGAATATTTACGGTTTTTAATTACCATGGAGTTGAAGATAAAAGGAAGCCTGAAATGAACGAAGGGAAAGCGTGTGCTATTCATGGAACAGTGTTTGTGTTTTCTGTTACGCACTTGTTTGCTATCTAAACGTTCTACAAAAGAATAGACTCAATTGCAACAGGAACTTGAACATAGACTGACGTAACATCGCGGTTGGATAGTTGTACTGATGTGAAGCTGTTTCCACATGATTTGGCTGTAGAAGAAGGGAAAAACACATACTTACTTTTCAGGACGTTATTATTTTCCTTTGGTTAGTACATTTTTTATTTTCTTTCAACTTATACTACAAATACAATTTTCATTGCTCAATACTGTTATTTTGTTACTTTTCCATTTGATTCTTGAAATTCCGCATATAAACATTAATTTCCTATGGATTTCTTCGTATCGATATGACGTCCAAACTCAAATAATGTCGGCCTGTGTTCGCCCGCGTGAACTACCAGTCTGAAATGAAAGAGATTGGCATAAATTTGATATTTATTACGATGTTCGGAAGGTGTTTTGATAGAAAAGTAAGGTGGTGTGTCAGTAGCACAAAGAGCACCATAGAGGAAAAGCGGCTCATTCATGAGTTTTTTACGATGATATTTCTATAGTTATGATCTACGATTCTACACAGCTTGGAGTCAGCTTTCAAAGTCAAAAATGACAATGGGTTTACTGCTGACTGGGCTGGGAAGTGTTAAGTGATAACACGTACTCTCCAACTATAAACAATGCAATGCTTAACAAATAATCGGAGCAACATGCACAATAGTAGTCATCATCCCACAACGAGTTGTCTTTTCGCCAGGTTACATATTTTGTTTTTGCTCCATTCACTGCAAGTGATAATTTATCAGAGAGAAAAGAAATAAAGGAGAGAACAATGACGGTTAACCAGAGGTGCGTTTTTATATGTAATAGTAACAACAAGGATAATGATAAGGCGCGCTTAACTAAACCCAGGTTAAAGAAATCTATTTTTTCATCGGTCCCATATCCTGAATCCAAAAACACCTCATTAGATGCAGGGAAAAGAGGGAAATGGTAGGCTTTCGAGGCAGAAGAAGGAGGAAAAAATATTATAGCGTTCATCTCTGCTGCAATAATAATAACAATAACAACCAGCAGAGTTCAAAAAATAGATGTGCACATTTATAAATACATATTGTGGAGTGAGTTGCACGAAGACATTCTGGTACTGCTTCTCGCCACTCATAAATCATTCGGAAAGCTCATTTCGTTCATCATATTCATTGTCATCCGTGTGTCTTGTTTTGGGCCTCTTGAGATTATGCCCACATCTTCTTTAAAACACTTCCTCGCAGGGTTTCTTTCCTTGTTCAACATTTAGCTGCTAAAGCTTTTCCTTTTACTACCACCACAACAAGGCACAATTGCCCCTGGCATCATGTAACAGTCGTATTATTATAAGTAACCACCGTCATCGTCTCGTCATTGATGCATCCTTTTCCTTTAAAAAGCATAAATGCTTGCCTACCTCGTCAATTCTAATCCTGAGCTCCTTACGACGTATTAACAAATACATCGCTCTATGCACATAAACTACGTGCTTTCTTGCGTCTTCGAAAACCTTAGCAGAAAGTGTCTAAATTGGTGACTTCAGGAAGAACTTTTTTTCTCTCTTCTCTCTCCTCTCTTTCTGCTCAGCACAAATTCGTTTTTTTTTTTAGAGTAGAACGAAGGCAGCTTCATGAGCATCTTTCTCACTCCGTCCGTTCTCCCTTTCTTTGCGCACCGCGTTGCAACCTTGTATTACCTGCGACTCTGTCTCAAGCAGCGATCAACGTGAATACACATCGGATTTGTAGTTATAGTTAACTAGCCTACTTCACTTTTCGAAAGCTACTTAAACGAATAAATATAAATGCATACATATTCCGAAATATGTATGTGTTTGCTCCGGCACGGTGTTAAAAAGTAATCTTTCGATGTCCCCCGTGCATCATAGCATCGTTAGAGATTAAGCTAGAAATATTATGTGCTTATTTTCAGACACAACCTCACTTTGATCATTTATGTCGCACATAATTTTTGTTCACCTTTGGTAGTAAATCGTCAACGTAGTAAAAACCGTAATATTGGTTTATATCTGAATATAATTCGGACTTACCTGCCACTTGACACAAATAAATATCAAGGCGAAAAAAAGGAAGAGGAGGAGACAAAGTGACAAAATAAAGGAAAAATTAGGAGAACGCTGTCTAGCGTAATGCATTTTTGGTGGCCCTCGTTTTAATTCTATTCTTTTCACACAAACGAAACGATTTACAGATAGCAGGGCGTGCGCATTTTTCTTGAATTATCGGCCATCAGACAATAAATGTTAAAGTTATATTTAACTACATTATAATAGTGCACGGATGGTAATCTTTAAATAGACGTTTTACCTCTTGGCACTTTTTATCTTGTCTATAAAATTAAATGAGTGAATTAAGCAAAAGACGAAGCTTATTTATTTGGGACATACAACATAACTACTCCTACAACTGGCTACAAACAGACAAATATGCACCATTCTGATGCATTCTTAGAATGGCTCTTCATTTCGACATCATCATCATCATCATCATAGGCCTTACCATCATCAGCATAATTTTCGACAAAATCGAAAATTCCCATGGTTTTGTCTTGTCTAATAACCCAGACGAGAGTGCATACTTTCTGTGCTTCCAAGATAAAAAGGAATTCCCCCTTTACTTTGCTCGTATATTAACTAAGCAAATGATCGACTAGGATGAGGCAGTACGGCAGAGGAGAATAAAAATCTGAGGTCTGCTAAAGTAGAAATAACCGATGAGATTCAAAAGTACACTTTTCCTTTATTCTTCCATTTTTGACTTTGCTCTTCGGAGATTATTTCCTCTCGTACACTCCGTGTCCTCAGCTTACTTGTTGTACATATCCGATGATGACGTCGATTATGATTTTGATGCTGTTGATGGCGATGATGATGACGAGTATATGCCTGAAATTATTTGAGGATCTGTGAAACACTCTGCACCATGTTTACCATGTTTTCAATTCAGTATAATATAAAAATATGCATTTTCTTGTTTACAAGTAGATTGAGTGCTCATCATTTTCATAGTCGTAATTTCCCCCATTCTCATAATATTCAGAATAAAACATGTCTTTCACGCAGTCTAACAGCTATACTATTGTTACACAAAATGAACAACACGACGTTTTCCGCTTTTCTCTCTTTTTTTCCTCGTGTGCGTTTTTACTTCTAGTCCGTACACGTGTATAAATCTCAAGCCATTTTCCGAGTCGATTTTTAATATAAGCAAGCGACGCGAGTACCATAAAATCTGTTCAAATCCTGTATCATTGACGTAAAAATTACATTTCAGTTTATTTTAAAGAATTCTCTTGTTTGCATACTTCAGTCCTTTCCCTTTTCACAAGTTTTATGATGCTACATAATATACAAATTTTGTGACTCATACAAAAATTGTATATGGCCCTTATTATAAAGCACTTGCCGTTTTTTATATGACTCGCTTGATTACGTATTATTATGCCTGTTGGAATTTACCCTTTCTCTCCCTCTGTATAAGTAATTAGAATCCAGTGACGCTTTTACTACAAAATCGTATCAAGTAATTACAATCTTAGTGCATAAACTTGCAATAATTTAAGCTTCGAAAACTTTAAGTATCAGTTGAGGCGATCAGACCTACTTAAAGTAGACAAGACGTAATCAAGCGCAATGCAATAAATAACACATAAAATTTGCATTTACAGTGCCCCTCCATATTAATTGGTAATTTTGATAGAGTTTCATTGAGGTGAATATATCAAGATCAGGTAACACATAACGGTTATTTCTGAACATACATTTGATAGAGTAGACTTTTGGCTACAAGATGGTGCT